>BMAU01017526.1:255000-260000 GCA_019973935.1 Trichonephila clavipes | reverse complement strand
AATAATAAATCATAGTAAAATATAAAGAAAAAAAAAGAAGCAATAGAAAAAAATAGTTTAAAATTTTTTCATAAAATGTGCAGAAGACAAAAGCGAATGTTAGATCTTATTAAAAAATTTTATGAGAAAAACATTTCTTGAGAGATTTTTTTTCTTTCACTTAAAATATGTTTGGGCACATAAAATAATTGCACATAAATTAATTACATTGTTTACGACATTGTTATTTTCGACAGATGTGTGATTACTTTTTACACTTTATAAGCTACAGTCCACAAACTTGCGTGCGAAAATATTTTCTTTTAACCCTTTATCTACCGCTTTAAGATTTACTGCAGTTTTTTTTTCATGCAATATATTTTTTTTGAATCCCTACATTGAAAATTAAGAGATATACATAAACAAAATACGGTGGCGGTTAAAGGGTTAATTTACTGGCAAGAAAAAAAACTGTATTTATCATCACGCTCACTCAATAGCCAGGATGTATATGAGTATCGTGGGATCATCTGTTCCTTGTGAGCGCCTTTTTTTGATTGCCGGCAACATCGCAAGTGATGAGCGGAAGACGCTTGGATTCCAGTATATTACACAGACTGTTGTTTTTAAAAAGATTAGATATCAAGTATTGGGAACTTTAAGCTATATTATCCATTTTCTAAAGTTTTTTAATGTAATAAATACATTTAGAAAATAAATGTCTTCTTTTATACCTGATATTTTGATATGGTAATAAAAATAATTGTAATTGTCGTGTTCCCTGAACTAAAAAATCCTTGAATTTGCAGATAAGAGATCGTTTACTTTGGTATATTTCTTGTTTTTCATAAAATGGATTTATATTTACATTGTAAATGCAGACTTGGAAAAAAATTGATTTTTTAGAAATCGATCTTGTAGACCTCGATTTTTTTGTGAATCGTTTCATCAGGTTACGATTTGAATCGATTTAAAAATCGATATTTTTCAGAAAGAATGACCATCCCTAGTTGAATGCAATAATAATGTACTTGGACGCTAAAACTACAATGAGACCTTAATTATAAAAATACAAATTATCAAGATAAGTATTAAATTTGTGTGTGTTACGTTTAAATAATAGATATTTTAAGAAAGTTACTCTTAAGTAATATGATACGTACCATGTTACTTTTACTTTCTAATTTTTAGATTGAAATAAACATGCAATGTGTATTATATTTTTTTATTATGTCAGAATGTATTTTGTTTTGCTTCCTTCCAGTAAATTAGTGATTTTAATAATAATCTTTTATTTTCGTCTTTTCGATATGCTCGCACCCCCGTAGGATTATAACGCCCCCTAGCGGGGCACGCCACACAGTGTAAGAGTTTATATTAACATCTCACAATGAAGCAACGTGAAGGCTATTGGCAACGGATGTTGTAATTTTGAACCACGGCAAAATGAAGAGGACGACACCTGATTTGCCCCTCCTCTCCAAACTACAATATCACACTGTAACGATTCCCATCACACAGCTGTGATACGGTTTCTTTGGGGAAATAATCCTCAGACGTGCATTTTCAGCTGCATCTCCAAAGTTATTGCGTGGTCCCACCTTGGACCTCCCCCGCAACCTTTTGACACCACGAGGGACCCTTTCCCGCCATTAGCAGGCTGTAACTGGATGCTAAAAGACGCAGGCCTTTTATCCTCGAAGCGAGATAAGAGAGAGAGAGAGGGAGAACCAGAGATGCTTTGAAACTTTCGAAGAGAGCAGACACCGAAGAGAACTCCTCTCTCACAAACCACATAATTTGAACTCTAATAATCTTTTGATAAGTTTCATAACTTCAATGTATAATCTAAATAATAGCTGTGACGCAAATAAACTAAAAGTTTAAATTAATCAATATCACGCTACCGTTATTTATCTCAAACGTCACAACACCAGTGTGAGGACTTTGAATCTCGACATATATAACGTGCATCAGCCTTTCTACACGGACCTGGCAATTGGATTCGAAACCCGCGACACATCCGCCACGAGTTCGTGACCATAACCACTAGGTTACCGCCGCCACCTTATGATAATCCATCAATCAATCGATATAAATTAATGCACAAAAATGCAACAACTAACTGAATCCAATCCTGTTGTATTTGGCAAAATGTGTCTCCAGGTATCTAAAGCAGCTCTTTCGCAAAATTTTACGTAGAACTTTTTTGAGCCACCAAGAGAGGATCCCCCGTTTCTTTGCGTATTATAGTTTACTTGAGTACTAAAATATTAAAAGTAAAATGTGCACGCTTTAATTCATACATAAAACTTGACAGTAAAAAACAAGTAATATAAAAAAAATCTTTAAGTCAATTCCTACATAGATAATTTTTTTTTATTTTAGCTACTATTTATTAAATAGTTACAATATAATTATGTATATATTTACATAAGACAGAATCACAACATTAAGTGGTCATTAATTTGTATTCATTATCATTAAAGTATCGTATTGTCATCCAATACACTCGTATCTATAAAATTTCAGTTCAACTGAATGCTTTAAAACGTGAGAAAAAAACCTTTTCATGTTTTGAGACAAGTCGCCAAAATTGTCGCAAAGTCACCAACGTGCCTGTATTTGTAATTCTTTAAATAATTAGTTTTAGTCAATTAATTTTTCAATTTTTACTATTAACTCACACTCTCTATATGTTTATTTATTTGTTTATTTATTTATTTATCTTGGTGGAATTTTCAATAATTAATAAAATACATTTTAAAGGGCTCAATTGAGCAGAAATTTAATATACATTATTAATTTGGATGACAATATAATAGTTTAATTATAATTAATAAAAATTATTTGATTAAAACTAATTATTTATAGAATTACAAATACAGTCACGTTGGCATCATTTTTGGTGACTTGTGCCAAAACTTGAAAAGGTTTTTTTTTCTCACATTTTAAAGTATTCAGTTGAACTGAAGTCTTACAGACACGGACATGGATGACAATACGATACTTTAATGATAATTAACAAAAATTAATTTCTTCTTAATGCTGTGATTCTGTCCTATATATATACATATTTATATTAATAGCAACTATTTAATAAAAAGTAGCTGAAATAAAAATTTTCTTTCTTGACCTAAGGAGGAATTGACTTAATTTTTTTTTTTATATTACTTGTCATTAATTTATATTAAATTATTGTATTGTTATCCAAAATAATCATGTATATAAAATTTCAGTTCAATGGAGTGCTTTAAAATGTATTTTATTAACGATTGAAAATTCCACCAAGATAAATAAATAAATAAACAAGTAAATATGTAGAGAGTGTGAATTAATAGTAGGAATTGATAAAATACGTAAATACAAATGCTATTATTCTCCATATACAAAGCTAAACTAAAAATAATATATATATATATATATCAGTGTTTCTCAACTAGAGATATGCCTCGCCTGGGGGCGCGATAAACGTACAAGGGGGCGCGAGCATATGGAAAATAAAAGATTAAAAAAAAATTTATTTACTGAATGAAGTAAAAACAAAATACTTTCTGACAAAATAAAAAATGCACATTTACACTGATATAATTAATTTATATATCTGCGATATCACGTCATAAAAATTAAAGCTTCTACTTCTATTACGGTTTCTTTTCAAACCAAAATGAGAAAAACAAAACTCAGACCCATAATCGAAAAATTTTAGGAAGATAAAAATTCATCACTGTAATATTATTGTCATCAGCTGTAGGCTGCAGAATGTGTAGTTGCTGCGGTTTGACCTTCGAGCTTACTTGTACGGTTAGCTACCTCACAATTTCTTATGTATTTGTTTTTTTTCATTTTGGGAACTTGCAAATAAACTATTTCTGCTGCGATTTTTCCTTGTAAAATATTTTTATGATTTTTGAAAAAGCACAGAGCTCTTTGAAGGATTACTTGGCTAAGATTTATTTCTATGAGTTATTCCCAAGCATATAAAAAAGCAAAATGAAAAACGTTTTACATAATTTTTTTTTCAACATCCATATTGTAATAAATACACTTTTATTCCGGAGTTGTCACGCCGAGCACAGAGTGCACGAAATCGGTAATTCTGGCAAAACTGTTTAATTGTTACCAATGGCTCTGACACTATCCTCCTGTTTGACAGTCTTAACGTGTGAACTAAAATGTATTTGTCACATATCTCCCCTTTTTTGGGAGTGACAAACGTTTTTTTAAAATCTTTAGGTACTTGTTTTGACTGAGTTCCCGGTGTGATAACTTTTTTCCGAAATATTTTCTGTGTTCTTGAAGTAGGTGAGTATATTTTCTCTTAATTAAATTATTCACTGGAATTACGATTTTTATTGTGTACTACAAAAATAATTATAAAAAAAAAGATTGGGGTGGCTCAATAACCCCACTGACCATTAGTATCAAGTGCGTGCCTAGTCTAGGTTTAAAATATGTTAAGACTTTAAATATTGAAAATAATACAATTATTTCTCATCGGAATTTTATATTGTTCATTATTCAACATCAACTCTAAATGCTAATTCTGTGAGGCTTAAAATTACAGTTCGCTTAAAACTAATTATAATTTGAGCAATGATTTAAAAAAAATCATTTTACATTTTTGTAAACATTGTTGCGCACTTGGCTTTACTCTCCTTAAAAATTCAGCGATTATATCAATATTGTTTTATTTTCTTATAAATGTGAACTCGTGCAAATAGCCTGTACTTCAGCCGGTATACTTTAATGTATCAGTGCTGCACAGAGTATTTTATAACTAATTAATTAATGCTAAATTAAGAACAAGTTTAATAAGTATTAGCGACTTCCATGGGCTTGTCTTACAGAGCAAATTTTTCAAAGGAATGCTTATGATTAGAAATTGACCCACTGAGTTCTTTCTAAAAAAGCTGATATCTATATTTTGTCTTCTAAGCAGCCACTGCATTTTGCAATATGTTCCAATTTAAAAATTAGAGAAAAGAAAAATAACATAATAATTATCCTATTACTTAATA
>BMAU01017526.1:227500-247500 GCA_019973935.1 Trichonephila clavipes | reverse complement strand
TTTTAAGTTTGTATGAATGAAACAGAGTGGTCATGGTCATGAACTCGCGGCTGGAAAGTCGTGTGCTTGACTCTTTTGTTTACTGAGTGAGTGAATATTAACGTCACACTATTCAGCTACTCGATGGATTTTGGCGACGGACTTCGTAATTTTGAACCATGGTCAAGTGACGAGGACGACACCTGAGCTGGAACCCTCGTCTCCTAACTTCCATACCACACCAACGAGAAGTCATTGAGCTCCCAATAGATTTAACGTGCATTGCTCCCTTATACGGCGGCGGGTCTTCAGCGGTACTATGCTCGAACTCATGACACGCCGGCCACGAGTCCGTTACCTTGACCGCTAGGCTACCGCGGCCACCTTTTGTTTACTGAAGATCCACCGTCTGGAAGGGCTGATGCACGTTCAGTTGGTCGAGTCTCGAAATCCTCCCGTTAGCGTTATATGGATTGATTGATTTGATTGATTTAATATTAACGTCGCACTGTTCAGCTACACGAGGGCTTTTAGCGTTATATGGAAGTATAGAGTGTGGGATGTCAGCTTGGGTGTCATCCTCGTTACTTTGCCGAAATTCAGATTTGCGAGATCCATAGCTTATCACCCTCGTAATGCTTTAGAATTAGACATTAATTAAAAATCCAATTTTATGCTTTCCTGTTTCAGTACTGTCATAAACATCATTAATAGTTATTTATCTAAGAGTACGTAGTTTCTCTTTTTTTATTTAAAATTATAAAATACAAACTAATTATAATAAATAATAAGCTTTTGCTAGTATCTGTGCCAAAGCAATTCAAAAGTACGTTGGGTAGAATTCTTCCTTTTTCTTTTAGATTCCATCGGAGTAAACCAAAATTGAGATGTATTTATGCTCTCACTTTTAATTACAACATTCACTCATTTGAACTTATTCTAAAGAATACCAATCCGATAAAACGTATACGGATTTGCTTAAATTTACGTTTTAATGTACACATTTTCAAATAAATTTTACTTCAAAAATTAAATAATTTTTATCTATCAGTTAGTGATTAGCAGGGATAAAAAAAGTTTGAAAATAAACATTAGGTGTTTCAAAACAATTGAAGACTACCTTTTTTTTAATCTCATGATTCGTGGAAATCTCATTCCTTCTAAACTTGTAAAGCTCAGTAGAAAGCAAAAATTTATATATACATTGTTCCAAACTGTTGTATTTTGAACAAAATCATTCATTCCTTTCATTTTTCTCGAAGTATTATTTCACAACCTTTTACAAAATCCTGTCATAAGTTTACTTTATGGAAAAACCGAACACGTTTCCTTTTAGACATTTCCTTCTAAGTCTGGAATACATTTCTACCAACAAATTTCGAATCGTCTCTTACGGAAACATCTCTAGTATAAGTAAATAAAATTTATGTGCACAATTATTTATTCTGAAACAATTCGAAATTGTTAATCTCTGCCTCTCAACTTTCAAAAACATTCATCAACATCCAGATAACTCATGTTAGCGATTGGTGGGTCTGACATTTAATTAGTCAACCCTCGGTAGCTTCAAAAGGGATGATCAGATACCATCCCCTTGCAAAAGACAATTTAGTCGAGCGCTAGAAGTTTCTAACCGTGAACGGAGAGGTACACGATGTATGACTTTTAATCCTTCCCCGTCTCCAATCGACTCAGAAAAACAATTTTTAAAAAATGCGATGAGGTGCAAGGCGTGAAAATTGACGTCAGCCATAACTAATTCCTTTAACGTGTTAAAACAGTGTAACGAGATGCTTTCTGATTTGGCTTCGTGAATGTGTTTTGGTTTATTTCTTGTCAACATTTTTCTTTCATCTTTAGGCTATCAAAGGGCTTCGGGTCGTATTTCTACACGTAAAGACTTTAAAAACATTGATGGGATCACGTGATAGATGCAATCGTGGTATTCTGGATGACTGTATTATGTTTATCCAATTCCCGGTTTACTTAACACAAATCTCTATGTACGAGGGTAGATCAGAAAAAAAGGTTACACAAGCCGCAGCATTTGAGAACAACATATTGTGGAGAAATTTTTTTTCTCCAGAGTGGAGACAAATGGCTCTACTTGTCATACATCTGGTTTGCGGGTAGGTTGTGAAAGTTCCCAGATGGTTCAGGACGATTGGAATGGCAAGATGCTAAGGAAATTGGTCTCTTTTGAAAGTGGTGGCCGTGAATCGATTTTTATGGTCAAAGAATGTGTTCGTATCTGCATCGAGCAGACAGCATGCAGCGAAATTGTGTCACTCTTTTCAATCAGGCAGAAAGGATGTCGAAAGCCTCAATATGACAGGGAGCGTCTGGCCAAGTTCTTCAACGACAGACATTCCCACGGCACGAATTGGAGAAATGATTCAAAATAATCGACGCGTAACTCTGCGTGAAATCTCGTCAGTGCTGGGACTAAGTAATGGTAGCGTGCAGCATACCGTTTCTGATGTGCTGCGATATTCCAAGAGAGTGCTGAGAAATCATCCGCCGAGACCTGGCTCAATGGACAGGGGCCTGCTTTCTACCAAGACCGGTTAAGCAAATTGGTTCTGCGTTCTTATAAATGCCTAAATAGATTTGGTGTTTATGTCGAAATGTGATAAGGGCACACGTATGCCTCTTAATTCCCTTTTGTATTTTCTGTCTATTGTTGATAAATATTTCTTTATTAGACTTTTAACCATTTTTTATCACCCCTCGTATATCTAATATTTATTTTACTGTAGGCATTGAATGCATTCGCGCTACAGCTGCCTCATTAAGTCTAACAATAAGGATCCACTAATCGTCTCAACACACCTCATCCGACTACAGTGAGAGGACAAGGTCGACATATACACAGGCACCCTAACTGACATGAGTTATTTTAAGCTCCTCCATAGATTAATGTTTCCTATTCGTTGGATCATAATCCACTACTAATCGCTAGTTTATATTACGCCACTTTTTATTAAAAAATACGAATAAATGTATTGGACTCTGATTTTCTTATGAAAAAGTACACAATGAGCAATGATCTTAAAAATTTTTAAAAAGGATGGTAGGATCTATTTGGACATTCCATTCCGCCATATAACTTGCACAGTTTTGTTCAGTTAAGGACGCTGCAGAACAGTGATTCCGAAATTTTTTTTTGTGGTACACGTTTAACAATTTCAAAATTTGGCGGCACGCGAACAATAAAATAAGTTTCAAAGAATTTTACTGATCTACAATACACTGTGTAAAATGGATTATGATAATTTTTAAATGCTAAATAAAATAATATGAATGACAAAGACAAAAAAAGGTTAATCGAGTAACTAATTATAAGAATACATTTAATGGGAAATTTGAGCTTGATGTTTTTTGATCATTTCGTTTATATTGGGTAGTAAATATGATAATTCTACTCTCAGTTCGTCTCATCAACATAGAAAAGTCTTGATCTTTTTTTTTCTTTTTTATAATTAATGTCATTGAAAATTTGAATTAACTCAAATTAAATGTAGAAAAAATTGTAACAATATTTTTTAAGCTTTTTTTTGGGTATTATGAGATAATAACCTGTAAATTTAATCCAAAATGAATTGGCTCTTCTGAATATTTTGAAATAAAATCTCTATTATTATAGAGCGAAATTACTGTTTACTCATCACTCAAAATAAATTCACGTACACATGTTTCCATTAGCACCAACGGATTACGAACTCAATCAATTTTTTTCTATCCAAGAAAGTATGAGTTAAATATATCACGAATATACCTTTAGTTATTTCTGTAAAACAGCCGAAAGTTTAGGTTTCGGATTTTTTTCTCAGAGTATAACTGACAATTTTAAAATAATTTCGTGTCACAGAAAAGTGCCGCGAGTGAGTGAATATTAACGTCGCACTGTTCAGCTACACGAGGGCTTTTGGCGACGGACTAAGTAATTTTGAACCATGGTTAAGTGACGAGGAAACCACCCACAAAAGTGCCACGGCACAGTGGTTAAGAATCACTGCTGTAGAGTTTCATATCGTATGTTAAAATCATATAGTTCATTTTTTCATTCGTCTTCGTCTAAAATTTCTGAAGAGGCAGGAGAAACAAACACACAAAAATTATAAAACAAAATTTTTGTTAATCGCTTCTTTTAAGTTCCAAAATGCATTCTCGGCAGGGTTTTCACGCACAAAACCCCCGAAAGGGACGTAAAGTCAACAGGTGACGCGTCGAAAGTCGCCAAATTGGAGACGGAAAATACGTACTTCTTAAAAACGAGATTTGTGGAGAGAAAGACAAGACTAGCTTAATCTGGATTTTGTGGAAAGTTTTAAGACACATCGCGGTGAAAGGTCGAAAAATCACTAGTTTAGAATTTAAACGGCAATTACAAAAGCGAACAATGTACCTACGAAAACGTTATCTCCCAAAGGATAAGTACCCTTGAATTGCAATCATATTCAAATGGTCTGTAATCCCTCGAAGATAAAAATAGAATTGAGATGAATCACTACAGAAAACTAAAAAAAATGCCGAGGATTCATGATCTCGTAATTAAAAACGAATTACAAAAAGCGCATTTTGGGTTATTAAATACTTAACAGTGGGTATAACTTACGAAATAACATGTAACTCTTTAAAATTCATTTTGGTGGTAACAATAGCCCATAAAGTGTGTAATCAATTTCAATAAAATTTATTCCTTTTCCTTATACAAAGTGTTGCATTTGCATTTTTTTACTTAAAGATATCCGTGATTTCTTCTGGAGATCAGTTCTGTGACGCTAAACCCATATAGGGCGATTACGGTCGCTCTTGAGGAAGAAAGTTAATAAGAGCGAAAAATCGTGACAAAAATTTAATTTATATATTAAGTAAAACATAATGAATAATATACCATAAAAGACTAACAATACGGTCAAATTACGTAGATTTTTGAAACGAGAATGATAATCTTATTTTGTAAACCACGTGACCGTGGTATTCACGTTTTTACGGTTGCAAAAGCGAAGCTGGCGTTGTCGAGTTGTGGTTTCGGGTCATGATGCCACAAAGAACTCATCGTGTAGAACAGGGATCGGCAACCTTTTAGCTCTGGCGTGCCAAACCAATCTACCAAAAAGATTCAGCGTTCCACACAATAAGAGATGTTTCAGACAATTTGATTCCCGCGATATATAATGCATGCAGAGTTAGAGAACAGAGGTCAACAATACAGAGAAATTTTACATCTCTTAAATCTCGGGACGGCTGCAGTAGCGCGTCCAGACATGCTCTATTGGCGAACATAAAAATAAACATCATACAATGTAACTATTTCTTCACAAACGTAAAAATATTTAAAATTGTACATATACTATGCATTTTTAAACATAAAATGTAATTATTTCCCTTCATCAAACTTATATAAAAAGATCACGACTCAACAACGCTGCCCACGCCACTGAATGGGTGTTCCTGGGACGTGACCCTCCGCGACGGTACACTCTACCTTCTGAACTGTTGCCATTAACGTAGCCCTGCTTCTCTGATTCAGCTACACGACGTCTTAGACATCCTTTATCACGGACCGTACGGCGCTCATTTTGAACCATGGTCATTGGCTTCGAAATTTTAATCATTTGCATGACTACATTCTTGCCGAGGACGACTTCTGGGTGCATATATTTTTTGCTGGCACTCTCAATAACAGAGAAATTTTACATCTAACTTCCACGCCACACCAGCGGAAGGAATGTATGAATTCAGCTGACAGGTTTAACGACGAGGACGACACCTGCATCAGCCACCCAGCGGAAGGACGTCTGCACGGCGGATCATCTGCGGCGTTAGGTTCGAACTCATGACACGAAGGTCACGAGTCCTTGACCTTGAATGTTAGGATACCGCGGCTAGGCCACTAAATGGGAAGGATATAGAAAGAGTGATAAAGATGAAACATGTCGTTCAGACGCAATTGCAGAGATGTTGTCCTGAAGGGGCCCTGTATCGAACTACCTTGATAGCTCTTTATTAGAGCTTCTTAACATTTTAAGATTTTTTTGCTTATGTATTTTGGAGGCCTTGCTACGCCTCTGTGAGAAATGTCGAAAAAGAAATCAATAAGTTTAACGTCTTTGTTCGGTCATAAATAACTAATAGTTGTTTAAGAGTGAAATCAGTAGATTATCTTTTTAAACTGAAAAAGAAAGCATAAAAATGACTCAACTCGGAAAGATATAAATTGTGTTTCTTAGCAACTCGAAGACAAATAACGAGTTTCAAAAAAGTTTCCTTCTAAAAATTTCAGTTCAATAAATCAAGCAACACTTTCCTCGAACAGTTAGATGACACATACCCGGAAAAATAAGTAAGAACGTGTAAAAAACAGTAGTTGCGCGTAATTTATATTTTTCTTAACTCGCAATTAATTATACACAATTATGTATTAATACTTTCGAGAATGAGAATTTTTAAAATCTCACTTTAAGTAAGAAGCTGTCGAGTAAATCCGATTATTTCAGAAAATTCCTTCGTTGATTTTTTTTTGAAAAAACGAAGAACTTATTTTCATTCCACTTTAAAGTGACGAGTTGTCGTTAATTTGTGATTTAAAGCAGTTTATCGGATTTGTGTTCGAAGCAGCGAAATGAAGCACTGCATAATTAGGAATTAAAAAAAAAAAGTCTGGTAATCCAATGCTTACATAGGTTACCAATTAACTCGAATTAGAAGCTTTCAAAGCGCCATTTGCAATGGCGGCAGCTGTTCAAAAACAATCTATTTCGTGCAACGCGGGAAAAATAAAAAATCGTTCTTTATATTAGATTAAATCTTTCACCGTCAACAGCTGTTTCACTCTCCAAATAAAACGGTAAATCATTACGGAAAAAATAACACATTTCAAATTATTCTTAGAGAATTGTTTTTCCTTCCAAACTAACAATAAGCATATTGTATGTAAGAAAAATTTCTTTTTATACGAATATGCACGTTAATTTTCTGAGTAAAATTCAATAAGCCAATCAGATAAGTACGTAATCATGGAATTGAATATTCAGTAAACACATTATGCCACTGTTTGTATGATTCAGACGATTTATTATAAAACATAAACGTATTTAAGAAATGGGCTCGACTCACGTGACGTCAGGGTCACGTGACACATGCAATCAAAGTTTCCCCACCCAACCCTTTCGAGCGTCTTATTAATACCCGTTTCTTTTCCCCCTGCAAAATACATAGTTGCATATTAACCAGTGGTGTAACGTACACCCCCGCCACCCCTGCACCGCGGGGGGAAGGGGGGCAGGACTCTAGGGGCCCCAAAGCCTGAGCGATGCCGATTGCGTAAGATCCGGCTACGGCTCAAAATCTGATTTTGCAGGGGGCCCGAAAATTCTCCGTTACGCCACTGATATTAACCATATGCTACGCACTTAAAAAAGTGCGCTCGATTTAAAATTACCATTATTATATTCTGCTCTGGAAACCCTTTTTCGAGAATACGGCAGCTGTCATTGCCCAATCCAGTGCTTCTCAAATTGCGGGGCGCGCCCCCTGGGATGCGACGGGGGCGCGAGCATTGTGAAAATTCAAAAAACAAAAGATTATAAAAAAATTATTAATTTACTGAAAGTAAACAAATAAAATACATTCTGACACAATAAAATACACATCTACACTTACATAATATCCTTATAAATGTGTCAGTACACAGCACATTGTAATTCATAATTAATTTAACAATACTAAGCTAACTAAAAGTTTAATAATTACCAGTGACCCCATGGGCTTGTCACATGTAGAATTCTATACAAAAATTAACACTTTTCTTGATCATTTGCACGGTTTAAAATTAATCCCTTAACTGCCGATTAAAAGCTACGCGATTCGCTCCTCAATGCCACCTAGGCGCGTGTATGTGATGTGTTGGGGTGGGGATGAAAAGGAATAAATAAGTAAATCTTTCGCAAACACACTGCCAAGGTCATTTTATTGCACTTCAAAGTCTTCAGAATAATTTAATGGACAGCAGTGCATAGAGAAGATCGTACCTCGGAAAGGCGTTTTTATACGTTCGGGGCAGTTAATGCTTTGGCTGAGAGAGACTTTTATATAAGCTGGTGGTACTTAAGAGGTTAAAGTCGTATTGCAGCTTTCGTGACAGAGTATTGTATTATTAAATTGTTTTGTATGTGGGAAGCGGGGTGTGATGAAAATTATGATTGAATAACGGGTTGCAAACATTGAAAGTTTGAAAAGCACTGGCCTAATCTTTAAATTTGAAATGTATATGCTCAACAACAAGTTTAAGGGCAAACGTGTGACTCTCAGGGGCAAACACGTGACTGTATTTGTCACGTGACCGATATATAAATTGAGTCCCTTCCCCCCCCCAACACAAACCCAGATCTATTTCATATTTCTTTAATGAATATACTTTAAACGTAACTGTGTGACTTATCCTGAAAACGAAGCTATCCCTGGGAAGAGAGGCCTGTTTCGTATGCATCATAAAATTTTAATTCATTTATTCATTCACTTCAATTACATGACATCGTCAAAAATTTTAATATAATAGAAGACGCAATTTCTCTATTTCGCCGACATTGCAATGTTTTCATCATTTTCAGTGCAACCACGCAACAATGCGAAATAATTTCTTTTCGTGTTTCCGGTTTCTAACTTTCAATCCGTCTGCAAAGTGGCGACGTGGAAGTTCTAAAATAATCAAATGCAGATCTTTGACCACTCACTGGAGACAATCGATTCATCATGAAGACTCGAAATTCACATGAAACGACTGATTGTGAACGTGAACGGAGTTTGTTTACCCCAAGTCACGTGGCACGAGCGTTTCTGAACGGATGTGTATTAACCACTCGAGACTGGAGTCCGCCCCTCACCGCATATGTGATGCACGAGATTTTTTTTAAAAAAAGAATGTTCGAAAATGAGTGAAATGAAGAGATCAAATACCTTTTGTAAACTTCTTTTCAACCATTTAACTGCTGCCTTACGAAGACATTCCAATAGGCCACAATCTCCGCCTATCCGGTATAGGGGTTAGCGATGCCAGTGGTTAGTGGCTCCTGTGCCGTAGGACAAGGGTTCCAATCCCGGAGAAGGCATGGATGTTTGTAAATGTATAGTGCCTTCGCGGCATGGGGGTACTCTAAAAAGCCGTCAAGCCACAAGTCCTCTCGCGAGGTTGGTAGAAGGGAAGAGAGGTGGGAGGCCCCTAACCGCCCCCAGGGTGTTCTCCCTCATAATTGGGATGGAAACGAGCCAAAACCTACTATCACTTGCATGGTGCTCAAGGCTACGACTAACGACGGACGTACAATGTAACTCTCTGCCATGATGAATTTCGTGGGCCTCGATCTGGCACATGCCGATCAAGTGGCATTAGTAACGACAACAAAATAAGCCACAACCTAAAAAAAAAAAAAAGAGCCTTCGAGATTTTCTTAACAGATAGTTGCGAAATTAGTTACCGATGATAATCAGGTTGAAGAGAAGATGGTTGGTTTTATTAATGTCGCCATTGGAAGCAACATTAGGGCAATTGGTAACGAATCTCGTCATTTTAAACCAAATGAAGCGACGAGGACAACACCTGAATTGGAAGCACATTTCCTACCCACACCAACGTGACAGATTTAACGTGCAACAACCCTGATATACATGACGTGTATTAAATGACAGAAGGAATCAAAAACCCACGACTTCACTACCAAACAAGTGACTTGACCACGAGTTCGCGACCCTGACCCATCGACTATCGCGATCTCCGATTAGAAGGGAGACACACCAGATCTTTTCTGATGTTAAATTTATGGGTGTTTCGAGATGAGGTAAGTTAAACAATTGTCTACTGAAAATCATGCGCAATCAGATTCGAATATAGAGTAGTAGGAAAAAGCAAGGTTGCAGTCAGAACCGATTCCTATGCAAGATATTGTGTCGAACAATGGTAGGTTCCTATATACTCAATTATTGGGTCAAAAGATGAAGAGAATGAGATATTTGCATGATTATCCGTTCTTCGCATGGGTGAATTGTTAAAATAAACCTATAGTTTAGCGATAAAGCTTTGTGCAATATTTCTTTAACCAAACTGATTAAAAGCAAGTAATATATAGACTGGTGTGCAAAAATTAAGGACGAGACGGTTTTTTCAATATAACTTTGTACAAAAGCTTTCCAAATCAATACATTTAATACCGTAAGATCCCCAATACGTAAGGACATGTGTAATATGTAAGCAACACTTACTAAAAGAGAAATCAGAGGGATAAAAAGAAGCTTGATTGAAAAAGTAGCACGGAGCGCAATGCGACTGAAGGCCGAAACATCCTTGTGATGGGTGTACAGCAAGAAACATCCGGTCTTTAGTAGGGGATATGATCTCCCCTGACTGCTGGGCAGGTTTCACAGCGTCTGCCCATGCTGAGAATGAGGGTGTCAATGAGTTGTTGAGGCATTGCTGCCCATTCGTCTTGCAGCGCCAATCGAAGCTCCCGAATCGTTACTGGTGGTAAGGTACGAGCTGCCAAGCGTCTGCCTAGAAAATCCCATACATGCTCGATAGGATCGAGATCAGGAGATCGTTCCGGCCAATCCATAAGTTCAATATCCTCACTCTCAAAGAGCTGTTCGGCAGCTACTGTGCGATGACATGGTGCATTGTCGTCCATGAAAAGGAACTGCAGACCCATAGTAACTCTAAAAAGACGCACATGTGGAAGAAGAATCTCGTTACCATAACGGGTCCCGTTGACTGAACCTGCGTCGAAGATGTGAAGGTCTGTACGACTACCAAGCATGATGCCTCCCCAAACGAGAACTCCGCGACCTTCATACCTGTTCATTTCAATGATGTTCGAGGGATGATTGCGGCTTCCCCGCTCTCTCCAGATGAGTATGCGATGAGAATCGCTACTCAAACTGAATCTGCTCTCATCTGTAAAGAGTACTCGTCCCCATGCATTGTCTCTCCAATTCCGGTGTTCCCGGCACCCCAGAGAACGCCTTCTCCGATGGGCAGGCGTTAAAGGTACACACCGTACAGGGCGTCGTGCAAACAGACCACCACCGTGCAGTCTTCTGGCCACGGTAAAACGCGATATCGGTCGTCCAGTCGCCTGTGTCGTGTGTCTAGCGGTTTCTCCCGCTGTCTGCCGCCTGTTTCTTCTGGCCTGTAAGACAATGTACCGGTCATCTGCGGGTGTGGTTCCTCGTGGACGACCATTACTTAACCCCCGGATAGCTGTTCCTGTAGTTTGAAATTGTCTCCAAAGTCGTGAAACGATGCTGTGAGCAATTCCGAACTCTGCAGCCACACTTGTCACACTGCGGCCTTCCTCCAACTTCCCAATGATTCGACTTCGGGTAAAAGCATCCAGATGTCGTCTAACAGATTGATTATTCGCCACTTCTCGCTGAGGCAGCAACTCGGTGTGATTTTAACTGCTATACGGCGTGCAATCTCTTTGCCAGAAATACTGATCTTACACCGACAACATGCTTTATACTACTCAGACACTCCCTCATTACGTCTACCTGCATATCTGCGCATGTGCTACCGTACATAACTTTACTTAATCTCCTGATTGGTCTTTCTGTCCGCTCTGCCTCTTCGTTCAGCTGATATGCTAATTTTTCGACTTCGTCCTTAATTTTGGCACACCAGTGTATATATACATATACATATATATATACATATATATATACATTATATATATGTATATATATACATATATATATACATTATATATATGTATATATATATACATATATATATACATATATATACATATATATATATCCAATATAAAATAATTTTTTCAATATATAATCATATACATATACATACACATATATATAAATTTATACACACATATACGTATACATACACACACACACACATATATATATATATAAATTTAAGTCAATTCCTACCAAGATCAACAATTTTTTTTTATTTTAGTTACTTTTTATTAAATAGTTATAATTAATATAAATATGTATATACATAGGACAGAATCACAACATTAAGTGATAATTAATTTTTTAAATTATCATTAAAGTACTGTATTGTCATCCAAAACAATCGTGTCTATAAAATTTCAGTTGAACTGAATGCTTTAAGACATGAGAAAAAAATCTTTTAAAAGTTTTTACCCTAGTCGCTAGTCGCCTAGTCCTTACACTGAATGAACCACCACCCAGCAAGTCATGGGAGAAGAACATTTCTGCTCTTAGAGAAAAAAGACTGAAATGATATCCCGAATGTAAAATGAAAAGTTGAACTGTCGGATATTGCTGTGAACACAAAATTATATTTCCCTGGAAATTGATTACATTGGTGTCATTAATGATTTTGCCATGATCAAAGCTCAAGAAAACCTTTGTTGTTCTATTACATGACAGTGACTCAATAAAGAATATGTATGTCTAAAAGTAATGGTAGTAAAACGATAAGCGATGAAAAAAGCTGATAATTTACAAGTTGAAAACAGTTCCTCTGCAATATCGTATACTCTAATTGCAAACGATTCCATTAATTTACTGTACGAATTTACAAAAGGGCGGGTCGGTGGTCCGTGTTGTCGTAAGGTAAAAAATGAGCAAAAGAGGGGCCAAACCATGCCACTATCCTTTCCATATGGTTGCCAGTCCAGGACACGATGGGCGTATAGGTGGTGGATAATGGAAATACTCTCCAAACAGCAAAACCAAAGGAAGAGGAAAGAATAAGAAAGTTAAGGGAAAAAATCCCTCTGGAACCCAAACTGGCAAAGTAAGAATTAAAGGAGGGGGGAGGAGTGCCCTGGAAACAGTGATGGAAGGCGTAACAATCTGAAGTCCCTAGGACTCCGGGGTGTTTAATTGGTCCTGCTAGTACACAAACAAAAGAACTACTTTCCTAAAGAATGAGCTATACATTTAGAGATAAACGTGTTTCTAACCAATTAGTTCATAAATTCAAGCGACTTCATAATCGTACGATAAATGCAATCATGTGTTGCCAGCTAATGATTTCATTCGCTTCGTTGTTGCCAACTTTTTCTCTTTTCAGAAACTTTCTTTTAAAAAGCACTCATTTTTCAACAATAATAACGTTCATATAAATAAGCAAAATATTCTTAATTTAAAAGTACACGAAAATAAAATAAGATTTTTTTTTAATTTTTAAATCTTTCTGATGAATTTTTCCCCCATTATATTTCAGTATTTTTATGCGATTATGAAATTTGATCTAAATTTTACACATAGAACAATAAGTACAAGTTTAATATCAGTTTTGAATTAAGTTGGAAACACGTGATTATACCTGTATCATGTGACCGTCGTGAATTGAGCTCATTGTATGAACTGCTAAATTAATGCAAACCTGCCCCAATGTGTCATAAAATTCATATTCATGGGGTTATCTAAGCATATAAGAGAAACAACACACAGAAAAAAATATAAAATTCCTAGATTGAATTTTAATTTGTTTTCAAATTTGTCTAAATGTCAGATATGTGTTAATTGTAGAAGAATCGCGTTTTATTCAGAAGAATGCATTTGCAAACAAAAGAGAGAAGAAACTAACAAAAATAAATCTATTTTAGTTTTCAAATTTTTTTTTCTTTCGGAATTAAGACAAAGTATTATGGCAAGAATGATAAAATACTTCAGCAAGTTTATTTTCAACACATAACATTCTAAAAAATGAAAACGATTTTTTCGTTCTTCGATTTTTTTTGCCCTTCAAAGCAGACGATCTTTTTTCTCGTGAAAAACATGCATATTAAAGGATAATTATTCAAATTCATTGCTTTAATAAGGGTCTTTATCATAAAAGTCAAACTACTTTAACCTAGAACTACTTCATGTAGAAAATTAATTCTGAAGAATGCGATCTGTTCTCTCGAGAACGTTTATAAAAACATCCTCTCAAAGAGCGTTTAGCCATAAGCGATCCACAAAAAAGATGATTTAGGAACATTTTTAATTTCTTCTGTTTTGTAAAATTTATCACACAAAACGCCTAAAGAAAGAGACGACAAAAAAAAGTAAAAAAGAAAAGGAAGAAGTACAAATGGAAGTAAAGCGAAATATTTTTCTCTAGATATATTTTTTCAACTGAAGTGAAGATGCCTCACTTTTTTAAAAACGTAAAATTCCACACTGCAAGGAGAAAATGCTAGTTCTTTTTGACGAATAATACTATTTTTTTTATATAAATATCATTTTAGACTATATTTTAAAACTAAAAATAAAACTGTTCATTTTTCATACTATACGAGGGTAAAGTCAAAATGGGTAGTTATCACTCATTTCATATAGGGGTGGGAAAGAATTGTCTTAGAATATTTAAATATCAAAAAAAAGGAAGAAAAAAAATATTTTCCGCCTATGAAAAAGATGGAAAGAATATAGAAATGATAAATAGAGGAAAATATGGAAGGGGTAATAAAAATATATAACAGAAAACAATTTTTAGTGAAAGAGGATTTTTCTCCTATGAGATTCAAATAATAAAACAAAAATAATAAAAACTTTCATGTGATTATTTAAACCCAATCTAATATTATAAACTTTTATAAATTCAATTTCATATTTCTGAAAAAAAAAATAGTTCTACTCATTTTTAATGAAAAAACTACTTTATATAAATAAATATATTTCCATTTTACCCAACTGTAACATTTTGAAGTTTATACAGTGTAGAACTGATGATATCAATTTTAAATCCTTCATTTCATAAACTGCAACGTTGAGTTCTAAATTTATCAAGTTAAGGCAGCATCAATAAAAAATAATAAAAAGTAGTTTAATTCATTTAAAATTTACGAAATTATTTTCATGAAGTATGAATAGTTTTTAATTAAAAAAATTAGAATAATTTTATACTTTTAAATTACTTTCTTAAATAAAACTGGTGATGTGGGGGGTAGGGTACCCTCTGTCCACCTAATGGCGGACCAACCCCCACAGTACAAATTATACAACTGTTCATACTCATTACTCTAATTGTAAAACAGCAATTTGCATGTATTATTTAGTTCCATTTTTTTCAATAAAAAATCGTCTTATCTTCGCATTTTAATAAATTTATTACAGCTTTACAAAATTTTTTTATTTTGTTTAGAGAACAAAGTCTGTGCTTTCAAATATTAAAATTGTTGTGACCAAGGAAAATAAAAATAAGTCAATAAAAGTTTAATTTTTGTAGAAAGGTTTACACTTATAATAAATAAATTCTACGGTCTTACTACAGATGGCGCCATATCAATATAATTACAACACTATGCTTAGAAAATCCTTGTGGCGCCATCTATATTAGAAACACGGAACTTTTGCCTTAAAAAAAAGGTTTTCAGGCATTCTTTTTTTAAATGTATCCAACTAATTTAAAATCAAATCATTCCAATAACATTCATATGAAGCGTTTCTTTTAAGACTTTAAGAAAGAGAAACTCGTTTTTTTTTTTGAGGAAATAAAAAAAAAACCATGTGTAGTACAGGAAAAAAGTAAATAATTATACACAAACAAGTAAAGAAAAATATAAATGAGCCACCGTTATTAAAGACTCATTAAAACACTTGGACCCAGCAATCACGAAATTATTAAAAAGATTAAAATAGTATGTAAACATTTTTGTATAACTACATCTCCTTGTATCAGACTTTGATTGTTTAGAAACATCGCTTTATGAAACTACACGAGAGCTACTGGCGACGGACCTTGTAATTTTGAACGGCAGTCCAGTGGACACGGGAATGAAAACTGAATTTGCACCCCACTGTCGAAACTTACCACGCAAACGCGAGGACTTTGACCCACGACCCTCAACAAATTGAATAAGCATCCATTACTCTACACGTTGGGACACCTATACATGTCGGGTATATTTATTACAAAAGCCGTTTTTAACACAGCCGTTTTTTTCAATTATACTTATGCTGGTTAACACTTGCTGATCGCTAATTGCTACGGTAACGGCATCGTTTTGTGGTGTAGGCATTGGAACTTGTCTGTAATGAAATACGAATACTTTAAAAACGTATATCGTATTATAAAGGTATTTAAGGGAACGCTATGCACTATTTAAATAAGAAATCTGATTTAATGCTTTTTAAAATAAATTTATTTAATAAACAAAATGTTTGTTCAAAACTCCTCAATAAATAAACATTGAATTTAAAGAAATATCAAAATTTATATAGTGATTTTAAAATGCTAACATATATATATATCTTCCTACAATAATTGACGTACGCACGAAATTTATTTTTTAAATACGTAGAGCTATGCATGATAAAAGTTTGTATCGGTTTTGTGATCAAATAATTAAAATTTACAAAATAATTTCTTTATGTAAACATTTTAAAATATATGAATCCTAAATTAAATTTTAAAAAAATTAAGTATTGCTACGATTTAAAAAAAGCATACCATGATTTTTGTTACATATATTAATAACAACAGATAGAAAAAATACCAAATCATTTGCCATAATAGAGATAAAAAAATTCGCTATTTCTTTGGTTCTGAGGTGAATTAGTTAAAAGTCTTTATATGAATGAACATGAATGAAATGAAACAGAAAAGTTATTATTACTCTAGAACTTTTAAACTTTAATTTTCGAAATTTGTGAGATAACACAAAGAATTATTAACAAATAAAAATATTTTAGGCGATAAAGAACTATATATAACACAACGAATAATTTAGAACAAAATGTTTAGTTTTTTTTACCTATTTTTGTCGTTCTATGACTCTTCAGAATAGATAAAAGTATTCTTATCAGAATTTTAAGTTTATATATATAAATTTTATAACACACACACACACAATTTCTATTACACAAAAAATTATTTTAATGAAGAATATTTAAGCTTAGGAATATTATTCTCACAACTTAAAGCAATGTATTAGAAACATGCATTGAGACTTTATTCATCTCAGGTAAGGAGTGGGTAAACAGAGGCCTGTAGGAAACATGTACCCCCAACACAGTCCGAAAATGTTTAAAAATGTTTGGATTAATATATATTTGTGAACACAGTTTTCTTGCACGATGATTAACAGGAGTAAATATAAATGTAAGTTGGCTGATATTAATTTGCATGCAGTAATGTGAATTTTATCAAGAAATTTCACTCCCAAATTTCAGAAAAAAATGTAGAAAGTGTGATAGGTTACTTTTGTCTCATTGAAATGATTTTAAATTCCATGTACTCGTAGCCGTGGATGATATGAAATTGGCACAATAAATAAGTTGAACAAAACTCTGTCACTATTTTATTTAGCTTATATTTATTGATTTTTCAATTCCTGCTATTAGCTCACAATTTCTATTTATTTATTTATTTATCTTGGTGGAATTTTCAAGCGTTCATAAAATACATTTTAAAGCGCTCCATTGAGCTGAAATTTTATATACATTATTTTATTTTGGATGACAATACAATAATTTAATTATAATTAATAAAAATTAATTGATTAAAACTAATCATTTAAAGAATTACAGATACAGCCACGTTGGCATCCTTTTTGGCGACTTGTGTCAAAACTTGATAAGGTTTTTTTCTCACATTTTAAGGCATTTAGTTGAACTGAAATTTTATAGGCATGAGATTGTTTTGGATGGCAATACGATACTTTAATGATAATTAATAAAAATCAATTACCACTTAATTTTGTGATTCTGCCATATGTATATACATATTATATTAACCGTAACTATTTAATAAAAAGTAGCTAAAATACAATTTTTCTTTCATGATCTAAGTAGAAATTGACTTAAATTTTTTTTAAATATTTTATTTCTTGATTTTTATGATACAATTTGTACCTTTTCTGAGAAGCAAAGCTGACTAAGGAATACAATCAATTTGAAAAAAGTGCGGCTCCCTCCGGTATCATCCGGTTTCCCAACATGGCGCTAGAGCCAAAACAAAACTGCCCACCCTTATTCTAGATCACAGAACATGAGTGGCGTAACAGAGAAAAAATACTTAGGCTCCCCTGCAAAGTCAGGGTTAAGGCCCCAAGCTGGATTTTACAGAGGACTGCAAAACCATAACAAAGCAGTTGTCAGTAAGGCTTTAGGCTCTCTAGAAACCTAGGTCCCCCGCGATGTACGTTATGCCACTGTAGAACACGGACTGAACTTCGTACTCATTTTCAGGATTAAAATTGAGTACCAAGAATTGAATTAGAACAAAAATAGAGTATAAAGTAGGGTGCTTCTGTTCAAAAATGTGGATAGGGCCCGTGAATGCATCCTTAAACTAAAAAATGTCAATAAACATCCACAGCGACAATAAACACACCAGCGAATATATAACTGGAGCGTATTTTTTCCCTTGTTCTTTTAGTACAGTGCAAGATAAATAACGGATAGTCCAATGTCCCTCGAACGATCTGCATTGAATAAACAGAACTGCAGCCGGATAAAAAAAGTCCTGCTGCCGGCAATATCCGGAAAAGCTATTTGAACACGTTTTCACACTTGATGTGGGTTCTTTGAGAGCGACGTCCGTCGGCAAATATTGGTTCTCGATCGAGGGGAGATTTATTTTTATTCATGAATTTGGCATTTATTTTTATTAATGAAAAGCAAAAACAATTTTTATGTTGAGTATAGGTAGTTATAGCCTACTGTGATATATGGCCAATAAATTTCTTTATATAGAGTACTTTTTAAAGCATTTTTTTAGAAATAGTTATGGAATGAATTGTGTCTATGGATATAGAAATATTTTTCATAGATCCTATTTTAATACAGTAGAGCTCCAAAAACTCTGCCTAATGTCGATCGAAAAATGGCCAAGTTTGTGAAAATGTCGGGTTACCGAGAATAGCACCGAAAAAGAATAAGTACGAGTATTTCCTCAGAAAATATTGTACTGCACTTGTATGCACATGCCGTGCACTAAATCATGTTTTTTACCAAAAAAAAATATTCCCACTTTAAAACTGAAGAGAATAATTTTAATTTGTTGACAGTTTCTTTTATTTAGGTTCGGAAATTAACAATAGAAACGATTGTACTGCTGAAATCCAAAAGAGAATTACTATGGCTAATAGATATCTTAATGGAATACGAAAATATATGAAATCGAGTTTAATCAAAAGAAAAACAAAGATTCTGTTGTATAAATTCTTTTAAGATCAGTATTAACTTATGCATGGGAAACTTGGTCCATGTCTCGAACAGATGAGAACATGCTGAGTATCTGCGAAAGGAGGATTTTAAGATTCATTTTTGGAGGATTCGGGAAAATTGTACGTGACGAAGATCAAATTTAGAGCTCTATCAATCATATAAAGAATCTGACATTGTTAAATTCATCAAAATACAATGAATTAAATGGGCAGGTCACGTTGTCAGAATGGACGAAAAACGCACCACTAAAAAAGTCTTCAATGCCCAACTATTTGGTACACGAAGAAAGGGCAAGCCTTGGATGGATTGATGGCCTAGAAAAAGATCTTCTAGTTTTGAGAACTAAGAATTGGAGAACAATAGAAGGAAGATGGCTGGCCTGGAAAAGGCTTCTTGAGAAGGCCAAGCCCCTCCCCCCCTGGGCTGTCAAGCCACTGAGGAAGGTCACTTGTATGCATTGTTTGCTTAAGAATACAACAGAAAATAAACTGCCCAAATACCCTTAAACAAAAAACCCCACATATTTTAAGAAGGTGTAGAGCATTTAGATCATGAAAATGCGTGGGTTTTCAACCTGCATAGGCGTGGGCAAGTTATCCGGATTGTCGGGTTATCGAGTGCCGAGTTTTCGGGACTCTACTGAACTAAATTTTACACTGCTGATGCTCAAAATTTTTACATTGGCATGATGGGGAAATCTGGAGAGTGGAGTGTCAGTTCGAGTGCTATAATCATATTTCAAAATGACGAGGTCCGTCGCCAATAGCTCGAATTGAGACGTTGATAAACAATCAATATCATCCGGGTGAAAACGAAACTGTAATAAATATTAGAGAACACGATGATTTCTTTAATTATTCAACAAC
>BMAU01017526.1:0-222500 GCA_019973935.1 Trichonephila clavipes | reverse complement strand
AAATAAACCGAGGTACCATGCTATGTGGAGAAAAAGATGGATCTCCCCCTGGACGTCAATAAAGATGTTTGGCTTTCTTTTCTCTCGTCTTCTGGGAATAAGGATTAGATGGGGAAGAAAAATGAGAAACGGAAGAGTTCCTGTCTTGCATCGAGAGAAAGATGATCAGAACTCGGATCTTTTGGCTCATTTCCAGAAAAGACGGTTGCCGGGGCGTCAAACATTCGAAAGAAATAAGTTACTTAATCTCAACCCCACGCAAGAATTTCTTTTTAATTATCTCGATGTTCGATTTGCGACAAGAAAAATTTCACTCTCCAAAAATGCAACCTTTTGAAAATCAAATTTTACTTCCGCTAAACCGTTTCAACTAATTCATTGAAGTCGATCACGGTAACGCAATTTCTGAAAATTCGAATTTTTATTTTCGAAAACATTTTCGTTGAGTTTTTTTAAAGGAGTGAGGGGGGTTCGAGTCTTCTCAAATTTTATTAGCGGTATGATCGGGATTTTCTGTAAACAATGTCTAGAGAAAAAGTTCATTGATTTAGGCACACACAAGTTCAATTAATACTTACCTCAGCGGTCAAATGACCGCTTTTGAGACTTTAATGAAAATTGTTAAATTTCAGGTTTTCAGTTTTCTTGAACTAACTGTACGACTTTTTTATATACATTTTTATAATAAAGGGATTCGCTACAAGACCGACAAACTTGCAGGGTAAGTAGGGGGCACAGAGACGACTCGGAATTACATAGCAATGCAGCGTCGCAAATGTCGTAGTTGTGAGCCATGGTGCAAAGAGAAAAAAAGCAGAAACAGCAACACATTGTTGTAACAGAAAACATTTATTGAAAGGTTGTACTACAACAGGTGTTCGAAATTAGGATGAAAAGTCTTCTGGCAGGCCTGACAACGCTGCTACACGGAATTTCTTACATTCTGAAAGTTCCTAGCATGCTAAAAATAACCATTTAACTCGTTAAAGAAGTCTCACGTAACCTTCTGTACACGCTTGAAAAGCTTGTGTGATGTGGAACATGACTGTTTGGGTAACGTTCCTGGTACAACCACCAATACTATCAGAATGTCGGCAGTTCATCGTTTGAACACGAGTTCATTCTTCTATCTTTGGAAACGAATCGCAAATAACCACTTCCAATAAGATTGGTGTTCGCGAAACCTTACTTTCAGCCATTCCTTTCTAGAGGAATCTTTCAGAACGCCAGAAATTCGATGCAGCGTCGCTGTCAGATTTGTTAGACGACTTCTGGTAGTAATTCCAAACACCTGTGTTGTAGTACAACCGTTTAATGAAATTTTTTCTGCCATATTAATGTGTTACTATTTCTGTTATTGTTGTCGTGTGTTTTTATCTTGGGATACACATGAAATACAAGTGGAAGAACAGAAACATACAATACATATAGAAGAATATAGACATTTATTACAAACGATGATCCCTGCATATAACAGAATGGATGCGCTGCTTTCCGTTCGAGACGGGAATCCATTACAGGCGAAAGTTTGACTTCTTTTTCCCGGAGAAGATACAACCATGCCTTACGCGGGATTCGAACCCGAACCCACTCGGTTACAAGCCGAGTGAAATATCCATCCTATTGGCTGGTTGGCGCTATTTCTGTTCTTTTTCTCTTTATCTTTGCATCACAGCTCGCGACTACGGCATTTGCGATCCTATTCCTATGTTATTTCCTAGTCCCTACACACCCACCCAGCGAGTTTGTTGGTCTGGAAGCGAATGAGCCTGTGTAACTATTTAATTTTTCAATATCTATCCCCCCTTTTTCTTTCTTTTTTTCTGATAATTATATGTACTCCCTCGTTATTTACCGTGAACAGTCTTTGGATAGCTGGAAAATTCATGAAATATTATAAAGTTATCTGCATTTAGACCTAAAACTTCCAAGAAAATGTCATCTAATTGTGTTTATGTATAATTTGTTTTATGCCAATTATCGACCACCGGCTGTAGGTAACCCATGAGACAAAATAAGGATCAATATAAATATTTGAAACGTGGTTAGTTCTTATTTGTAATAATATACTAAAAACTTTGAATGATAAAAAATTAAAATCGTTAGTTCAGTAGGGTTTTTTGTGCGTCTTATTATTAGTGGATTATACAAATGCAAATTCAAAAATCTACCATTGAAAAGTCAATTTATAGGAAATTGTAGGAAAAAATAAATAATGTAAGAGAGAGTGAACTATATATATATATATATATATATATATATATATATATATATATATATATATATATATATATATATATAATGCTTTGAAGTAGATGAAGAAAATTCTGAGAGTGAGGATAGTATATCTTTGATCTATTAGACACTGACTGAGCAATTCAACACAGATAATGAGGAAGAGAACATTGGGTGATAAAAAAGAATGCGAATGTTCTCTAGTTCCGAAGACGATCGAGAAGTGTAAAAGAACGATCAGAATTTTGAATCTTCAATAGATGGAAATTGTTAGGTAAAAAATTCAAGAAAATTCTTAATCTAGAAAATCTCTTTTTCATGCTATTGTCAGAGAAATATCAGACCCAATGGGAAATGCAAAACACTATAACATGAAGGGCAAAGTATGGAGTGTATTTTCGATAAAATGTCAAAACTGGGATGAAGAATCAATTTCATTTTAATATGAATAAAGGTATATATGAAAAATAAAGGATGAATTTTCAATTTCTATTCTTTCTAAAAATGTATATCCATAAAATCCAAAAAGATTTTTAATTATTACATGAAAATTACTTTGTGTTTCATTGCCCATGATAAATTTTGAATTATTTTGAATTCACTAAAAATAATATAACGTTTATTTAAAAATAAGTAGATATATATAAAATGTCGGTAGGTTTAATGTTTATTTCACCTGGTAGATTTCCCACCGCAACCAACACTTAAAAGCGAAATCATTTTCATATTTTTCTATGATCTTGTCACAGGCATACATCAAAAGAGTGCAATTATTCTACTGCGCTGAAAGAGTCCCGTTGTTTAGCCAAGAAGAAGGCGGCTTTTCAATGGCGGAGATGGGTTATTAGAAACAACTCACCTCCACATCGGAGCACTAATGAATTTTAACGAAGCAGCTTCTCTTCCTAAATAATTACAGTCAGCTCCCTCCCTCCCATTAATTGCAGGTGGGGAAGTGAAGAAGCTCTCGGCGTCATTTTTCATCTCTTAACACACTCGACGCAATTTGGGGTCAATTTTTTCTTCATTGCCACCGTGGTTTCGTTAACGTTAAGCCACACATGAGAGGCGACCGACAAACAACCACAAACGAGTACTGCGAATTATCTCTCCTACTTTATTAAATTTATTAAAACTAATGTAGCCTTTAATATAATTTTTTTTGTTTGCTTTCATATACATATGAAAAGATTGTTAAATAAATTATGATTAGCTGGAAAATTAAATCTGGGTCTTGAATGAGTAAGAGAGATAATATATCTCTCTCACTGTAAAGCAACACGAGAGCTATTGAGGTGATGTCTCTGATTGACTAGACGCTCAATGCTGGCTGCCTTGGTGTGAATGCGGCTTTAGTCATTTTGAACCACGGTCAAGTGAAGAGGACGACATCTAAGCTGGCACCTCCCTCTCGTACATTTAGCGTGCGTTGGCCTCCTCAACACGGTGGGTCTTCAAAGACACTACGGTTCGAACTCATGACACTTCAGCTACGAGCTCGTGAACCTAACCAAAGAATCCTACGGACATAAATCTGGGACTTGATATCTTGATTTGAGTGAGTGAGTGAATATTAACGTCGCACTCTTCAGCTACTTGTGGGCTTTTGGCGACGGACCTTTAATTTTAAACCACAGTCAAGAGACGAGAACGTCGCCTCAGCTGTCATCCCCTCTCTTAACTTCCACATCACACGAACGGGAGGACGTTTGAGCATCGACAGATTTAACGTCCATCGTCACCTTACAAGGAGGGTATTCAGCGGTACTAGGCTCGAACTCATGACACGCCGGCCACGAGTACTTGGCCACTGTACTACCGAGGCCACATTTAGATTTGAGAAAAGGATTTCCCGAAAAGCTTGATAGTCTAAAATACACATAGTATTAAATATTAGCATATAATATAATATATATATAAGATATATATAATAAATAATATAATTATAATATAGTATATATAATTATAATATATATATATATATATATATATATATATATATATAATTGGGGCTCAAAAATAGTTATTGAAAAAAGAAGTGATGATTATACAAAATTTTAAATTAAATTAGTACGTCATCATCTTTTTCTCCATGTTCTTTCTTCAACGTATTTGTGTGTGTGCAAAAACTGAAGTACTATATAAAAAAAAACTCGCTAAGCCTTTCTCATTTAATTTTAAATATTGCATTATTTTTGAGGATATTTTTAATTATCTTTAATTGTTAATAATTTCTTAAATATTTATTCCTCATTAATTTTTGAAAACTAATACTAAGCTTGCAGTTCGAACGAAAATGTTGCACGAAAAAAGTTCCATTCAATGGCATTTTTTCCTATAGATGAGTGCTTTTAATATAAAAATTCAGAGTCGTTTTTGATTTTTTTTTATAATTAAGATATCAAGAACCCATCAATATCTGTACTATGTCTTTTTCTGAATCATTACATCATCACGTGATTTATTAAAATATATGTAGCATTTAATCTACAGTTCTTATATTGCGAAACAGCCTTTGAACTGTAATTTTTAATTTTCCACGGAGGAAACTCTAACTCAGTTCTTTTGGGTAAACGCAATTAATTTAAATATTAAAACATCGTACACGAAAAAAAACTTTTGAAATAAAACTGATTTATTTTATTAATAAAATTATCGTTTAAATCACTCAATTAATCTCATAACTACTTTAAAACATTTTACAGCTATATAAATGGTTTTTGAGTTTTAAGCCTTTATAAACCGACCACGAACGCTAGACTGATTATTTATAAAGCAACACGAAAACCATTAGTGACGGGACTCGTAATTTTGAACTCTAAGTGACACTAGTATTAGTCTGAGCTAGTATCTCACTGTCGAAACTTGAATATCACGACAACGTGAGGACTTTGAACCTCGACAAATGTATCTCGCATCGGTGCTAGACAGTGAATTTTCAATGGCACCAGGACTACGGATCCACAAAAACAACGCCAACCACCTGGTCGCGGTATCCATAAGAGTTTCTAAACGATTTTAAAAATACTTCAAATTTACCACTATCCAATGAGCTAAATTGATGACGGTCACGTGATAAATACAATCACGTGTTCTCTATTGAATTCATTTCAAACTGACATTGGACTCGTGTGTTGTTCTACTTGTAAATATAAAAAAATTTCAAATTTGATAAATGGGTAAAGATGTTCAAATGTTAAAATTCTTCGAAACGTTTTTCAAATTAAAAAAAAAATATATGCGTAATATACGTGTACTTTTAAACCGAGTACATTTTGTTTACTTACGTACGTTATTATTGATGACAATTATGAACTTTTCAAAAGAAAGTTTCCGCCCAAAGTAAATGTTGGCAACATCAAAGTGCATGAACTGATTGGGTGGAAACACGTGATTGTCATTATCACGTGACTATGACATCACGTAAATTTAGCCCATTGTGTTCGTTCCAAAAATAATTTGAAGCATTCAAATGCTATTCTTTGCAACAATATTCGAAGGAAAAAGAATAATTAATACTTTTTACTAGACCCCCATACATTTTCGCATATCATACAAAACACATTGCTCAATTCAAAAGCTTTCATTGGTGAAACGGATACGTACTATGCGACGAGAAAGAAACACCTCGTGTTTCGAGAGGTCACGTGTTTCATACAATCGTGATAAAAATCGAGAAAGGGAAAATTCAATTGTGGTTTTTCCTCAACAAAGAGAAACTATTCTGCATCAGCGATACGACATCATCGTGTGTTCGGAGGCCTCCAATAGAGACTCCCAAGCAAAGAAACGATTTCCAAAAAAAGTATTTGGATTGAAAAGGAGAAAAAAAAATTCATATTTTTATTCGGACGAATTTTATCTTTGTATCATTTTTCGGGTACGAAACATTTCTCCCTTTCCATCACGAACTTGCGGCTTTTTTCTCAAGAGATTTAATTTCCAGTACTTTTAACAGATTTATAGTTTCCTTTTTAACAGGCTTTTATTAGCTTCACCTGTATGCAACGGAATCTTTGAAATCCACGTTTATTCTCTTTAAAAGGTCAGATTAATTCGAAATTTTGCACAGTCAAGGACCCATAACAATGCAATAATTTGATAATTTTGTTCCATTGTCCTGATCGAGATCATCAGGATGTACGATTTCCAATTTCCAGATTGGGCGACTCATTCCAGATCCCGTTTTCAGATGTGGCAAAAAAAGTATTCCTTATTTGGGCTTTAACCATGCCGTATAAACGCACTAATAGGATGCCAATGATTATTCCAGATTCTAAAAAATGAAGCAGTTAAGATTAATCCATAAATGAATAAATGATAGTTTAAAAAACTAAAAAAAAAACACGTTTTTATTCTAGATCGATCAAAAAATAAAAAATAAATCATAGTTTAGAAAAACTAAAAAACACGCTTTTATAGTGAATCGAACTAAAAAGTAAAGAATAATTCTTAAAATAAGAATAAAAAGATTAACGAGAATATTAATTTCATTCTTGTAAAAGCGTGTGTGGGGTGTGCTTTGTACTACATTTTTACACTCACTCTGCATTTCGGAATAGAACTAGTAAGAAATCAAAACAATTGATATCGAGTAAATCGATAAAAGTCAGGAAAAAGAGATTAAAAAAATTTTATTTACTATAAAAGTAAACAAACAAAATACATTCTGATATAGTAAAAAAATGAAACACACATTTACAATGAAATAATACACTTATAAATGTATAATGTATTTTATAACTAATTTAACAATACTAAGTTAAGGACAAGTTTAATAATTATCAGTGACCCCCCATGACTTGTCAATATATTGTTATTGTATGGGGCGGGGGGGGCGATGAAAATTGTAATTGTGAATATTGGGTCGCACATATTGAAAGTTTGAGAAGCACTGGCTTACAACAAAGACTATGGCTAGGCTAAGAACAGGCCATTACAGATGAATGAAGATTGACAGGGATGGTAGAAGAACTTACAGGACTTTTGATAAGTGTTCAGATATAGAGATAACACCTGCTCGTGTTTTTTGACTGTCTGGGTATTCTTGTTGCTCTTCAAGAAATAGGGCCCCTGTTTTCTTCAAGAAACCTTTATAAGGACAATATTGAATAGATTGCCAAACAGTCATCTGGGCCCATGGAACTGTCTGATTCGGTCCCATCATGGACACATCATCACATTTTCGTGACTTTAATTTAAAAATCCCCTCAATAAAGTTTTTTTAAACGCTTCTAATAAGAGTGCAGTTAAATTCGAATGTATTATTTTACACGCGCAAATACATAACACAAAAAACATGTTAACATATCATCAGTACTTTAAAAACGTATACGCCCTAAAAACGAATAGTATTCAATGCATTTTTTAAACTAATTTCTGTAGTTGTTTTTTCAAAGAAAAGTTGTTTTGATGTATAAAAATAATCTTGGGTTCTCTGTAATTTTTTGAGACAACTTAAAGAGTACTTCGACTCCCCGCTTCGGATAAAATTTCAATCCCTCCCACATAAGAATAAAAAATTGCTGAAAACATTATCAGGAATATCAATACTTTTTTTGTCTCTAGTATAATCTCTATTTACTTTTTAAAAATTTCAGTAAATATCATTTATCTATATATCATTTAAGACATCGAAGAAAGAGGCTCTACGTGTTCGAGTGGTGATGTATTAGAAAAACTCGGGAGGACACAAATCTCAAAATCGAAAACAAGCCCCACCATTAAAGGAATGTGTCGCTTTGGAAGACAAAAAAAAAAAAAGAGAGGGATACATTTTTGTCCTCTCGAGCGCAGAACGAAGATCGTTTCCGAGCCTCTTGAGCAAACAAAAAAAAAACTGTTTAAAATGGGAGGAAAGTCGTGAATTGAAAAAAGTAGGTTTTTATAAAAGAGAAACATCGTATTTACTCGAATCTAAGCCTCCATCGATTGTAAGTCTCACCCCTAATTCTCTACAAGTTTTTGAGAAAAAAAGAAAAATTGCACAAAAAGTTCATCAGTATTCGATAAATAATCACTCTGTCAAATGTCATCTTAATTATTAGATACACTATATTTAAAAATTATTTTTTTTAATTATGCCATGCTTAATTTCATTTCACGTCTTAATTAAACACTCACAGATCATTTCAAGTCTTCAAATTCAAAGAGCATTCCAGATTTCTTCATAAATAAAAGGTGCACATTAGGCGGCGAGGCCAATACACTTGACTTAAAAAATGCAGTTCGAAAGTACAATGGAATACGTTTAACGTGAAAACGCTTAAGACGAAATATCGCTTAACATGAAGTAATGCAACGGACTTAACAAACTACTAAGTATTTTCATGCAATTTTGTCTCTCTCAACACGAAAAGATTTCTCTTCTGAGAATGAATAAAATACGGAAAACACCAGCTGCTCAGGCGAGATTTAAGAGGAGTGTGAAACAGGGGCGTAGCTACCGCCGTATCAGTCAAATGTATAAGAAAAAAATCGTCAAGTGATGAAATCCCATCAAAAAGGGCCTCCAAAGGAGTCTTGATACAGGCCCCAGGACTAGCTACGACAGTGGTGTGAAATAAAATAGGTGGTTCTACATGTTTAGTAAAAAGGATTCAAACTTGGCTTTGAAATACCCTCGGAATGGACTGCGACAAGCTATTTTTGTTTGTCTGAGCTACTTTCACTCTTCATCCCTACAAAAGCCACACAAAATTTCATCACTCATGAGTTAGCTTTGAAATTCGATGATGAGTTTGATTAGCGTTTTTTTCCCTTCCTATTTTAAAAGAATTTTTTGCGAGCACAATCGCAAAGAGCGCAAGGGGAAAGCAAACCTCTATTTTGCTTAGAAGGAAGATGAAGCTTCTGAAGGGTGTCGATCAAAAACAGAAGACAAAAACGGAAATCTGTAAAGATTTTGCTGTTGCTAAATTTTGCATTAAATTTCCTTAAGTTCTTGTGAATGTTTTTGTTTCATTGATTTTTATTAAATATATACATATCTATGCAAATAAAATAAACTCCAATAAACTTAATTTTGTTAAATATACGTTTTTTTCCAATTTAAAACGAAAAAATATTTCAGTCTTCTCAGTTTCATGTTAAGCGATTTTCGCTGTACCTCAAAATATATAACCTATAAAAATGGGGGGAAAAACAGAAAACTAAGAACATTTTGAATTCCTCAAAACCAAGCTTCTTCCAATATTTCTGTAAATATTAATGCCTTCCCACACAATGCAAGCATTCACGTTAAAAGAAGACTAAGACTTACTGTACCTTTCCATGCAGGAAAGACAAAGCATTCTGTATCAAGATTGAAACATAAGTCGTATGTAAAAAAGTATCGAGACGCCGAAAGAGAAAACCAAATTGTCGAGGGATTTTTTTCCCCGAGAAGAATGTGTCTCGTGCTCTCTGGAAGGCATAAATGGGCGAAACGACTTCGCATCATCGATACGAAATCGTCGTCTATTGGAGAAGCAACGTTCAAATAGAGTGAAGAAACATTTTCAGATAGGAGAGATTTTAGAATGCTTGTGGGGAAAAAAGATTTGTGGTAGAAAAAGAAATTTGTGTGTATTTTTATTCGTTCGAATTTCGTTATATTCCTTCGCTTTTTTTTCTTTTTCAGGAAATATTTTACCATATTGACCCTTTTCTTTTTTTATTCCACGACAGAAAAAAAAGAGGAGGGGGGAGGGAAATCGAAGCAGTTTCTGTATTTTTTGTTTAATAACATTTATTTCAACACGCATTTTGCATAAGCGGATGCTTCTAAAACATTTATTTCCAAATGCTTGTTTCTATCAGACATAAAGAGGCTGCGGCAGCCCTGGTGGTTAAGGTAAAGGACTCGTGGCTGGTGTGTAATGAATTCGAGCCCAGAACCACAAAAGACCCGCTGAGTAGGAGAACGATGCACGTTAAATCGGTCGAGAGCTCAAACGTTCTTCCGTTGGTGTGGTGTGGTAGTTAGGAGAGGGGGTGTCATCTAGGTGTCGTCCTCGTCACTTTATCATGATTCAAAATGCGAAGTCCGTCGCCCAAAGCCCTCTTGTCGAATAGTGTGACGTTAATCTTCACTCACTCACTGCCAGTCATAAAAATTTGCTATGCCACAGCCAATACTCGTATTTTTCATCATGATTAAACGAGGTTGACACCTAAAATAGCGGTTCATTATTTTTTACGCCATGTCAGAGAGAGTGAGGACATTAAGGTCGCAGTATAAAGAAACACGAGGGCTATTGGCGATTGTTCTCATCATTTTGAACCTCGGTCAAGCTGAGCTGGCACCCTACTCTCCTAACTACCACACCAGCAGGAGGACATTGAACCTCGACAGATTTAACGTGCATCGGCCTCCTCTACACGGCAGGTCTTCAGTGACACCAGGATATGCCATGCCAAAGAAAGGACTTTGAATTCGGTGCAATATTCTTTTTACAAGTTAAGTTTTTAGCAGCGACTGGTATCATGTCCCCACTTCGCTTTGTTTGGAATAATAATTTATTTTGCTGTTTTCATTCCGTTTTTATTCTTTTGCTGACGCTCAACATAATTTTACAAATACACGAAGCACATGAAACACACAAATACGACATAAAATCATCTCAAACCAATTTCAGCCATCTTTCTTCCCCACTTTTTTCGGTCATTCCACGCTGTTTTCTCTCAAAAATCAGTTCCCGCATCAAGCAGCGCCATCTCTTGATCAATCACATCAACTTCACATGCTTACACGGAACTCGGGCTCGTTACACGAATAAAACTTTGTATTCAAGAGTTCGATACCGCAGCCATTTGTTTTCATTTCCCAACATCATTAACAAAAACATGTACTAATTACAATTACAATTAATTACAATTTTGTAAAGCATTTGTTTGTATGTTTCACCACCTAGAACCGTAGAGTACTCGTAACCAGCAATGCTTCCGTCGAATCGTGATAACATTAAAGACCCGCCATATAGAAGGCTGATACATGTTAAATCATTTTTAAGTCCTCACGTTGGCAAGATGCGGAAGTTTGGAGAGTCCAGACGTTGTCCTCGTCACTTGACCGCGACTTAGAATTGTGAGATTCCGTCATCAATACATCACGTATAGCTACACAATGCCACATGAATATTCATTAGATAATAATCAGATATATTATTTGGCTCGCACCTAACACATATCTTTGAGTTCTATCTACGTCGTAGCACTACAAAGCTGCCTGGAGGCTATTGGCGAGGGACCTCGTATTTTTGAACACCTGAGCTGCCTCCCTCTCCTATAACTTCCACACCATACCAAGTACATCATCAAGTTTATTAATTAGAGCATCATCAAGTTTAACACAAAGTTTAAAAACTTTCCCGAAAACGTTTGAAATTAACTAGCAGAAATTTAAGTATCTTGCGAGAAAATGATTAATTGCTGTAAAAACTCATTCCCACCATGCAAAATGAGCCGGGTTTTAAAACACACTTCAAAAGAGAACGAAAGAGAATCATTTTCTCCCTCACAAGTACTGATAGTTAACGAAAAAACTTTTCATGTGAAAAAAAAGTCTTGAAAATTCTTTGCAATGATAAAAATCGCATCAACTAAAAAATGAACACACGATTATCATATCATACACAATAATGTGCGTATTTTTTTTTTATCCATTTTCTCCCCTCAGCAAAATTTGTGGCTAAACGAGAAAACAAAAAAAGTGTGCTTTTTTCTAAAAGAAACAATGCTTTTCGAAAATGGTTTTCGATTATGTTTCTTGGTTATAATGGAGAACAAATTTCAGAAAAAAAGTCTTTTGGTTAAGTAGATAATTACAATAACGATTAAATACAAATTCTGTGTAGTAACAAAAGAAATTAAAAGTAAACTAAAACAACATCAGTTTTTCAACCTACCCTTTAAATTGTTCAACTTGACATTAAAACAAACCATCTTAAGAAAATGGTTTTCCGGTTTTCTGCATACACAATTTTACACGTTGCGCAAAAAAAATGTTTTGTTTTTGTTATACGATTTTGCTTAAAGTGACATTATGCTCAAAGCTATGTGAAAGAGGAGATAGAAACGAAAGCAATGTACACAAGTTTACTTCATTACAAGTATAAAAGGATATTTTCAAAATCTAACCAAGCCTTTCAATGTAGGGGGGATGAAAAAAACTGTAAAGTTGATTTGATTTTTTTATCAACGTAGCATTTTGAGGCTGATCGAGAGGGACTGACCTCGCCTTTCGAGCTTGTATTAAGTGACGAGGAAGACACCAGAGCTAAAACCACTTCTCCTAACTCTTCCACACCCCTCAAAGTGAGGATGTTTGAACTTCGACTTATTTAACGTGCATCGGCGCTCTCTACACGCCGGTTCTTCAGCGGTACTAGGCTCGAACTCATGACACGCTGCCCACGATTCCGTGATCTTGACCACTAGTTTACCGCTGTCACAAACATACGTTTGAAACCTTATTGAGAATTGTTTTAAGTTTGTATGAATGAAATAGAGAGCCCCCCTCCCAAGAGAGAGAGAGAGAGATTATTTTTGCCTGTGCAATGTTAGATTTCAGTATTAATTTTTTAACAATATTTCTGGACATTTAATTATTTCTTATATAGGATAAAAAAATTATAAATGTATTTTTCTTCGCAATTATTCATATTCTTTAATATTCTGTAGATGATTTAGCTTCAACATCCAAGTATTAAAAAGTTGTCTCATTTTTCCTTTATGTATGTATATATTTCCTATATTGTTTTGAAAATGTAGCTTGTGTAACTCCAAAAGTTGGTGGAATCATTAAAAAATTTGTTTGGGAGCCACCTAAGCACTTTGAAGGACTACTTAGAGTTTATAAGGCACTCTTAATGTACAAAACATAAAAGCTCTCCACTGCTCTGTTTACTCCCCGCCGAACGCATTAGCGCCCCGGTATCCAATCAAATACTTTCGGCGGCCGCCCCTGATGTTTCAAGAGGAGAGAGAAACATTAAAATGCACCCCATGAATTAATGCGTCTACCCAGGAAAGTAAAAAAAAGTGTGCTGGAATTCTCTTGTTTTTCATTTCTATCCTGGGGCGGCGACGAGAGGGGCTCACCTCTTGTATTGACCCCCCACAAAAACCACATTATCTTCTTAAGAGTGTTCCCGTCTCCTCTCCCCCTTCAGAGTCGAGGTTGCCACGGAAACGAATCTGCTTACAACGCATTATCAAATTACGCCCTGTCGTCAAGCCATCTCTTGACCAGAGGCAAAAAAAAAAAAAAAAAAAGACCTGGGCTGTTAGATAGATTAGAGCGCAACACTGAGTTATCTTGCTCACTTTGTTACTCCCGGGCTTGTTGGAAAAATTAATTCTTTTTGACGTTATCACTTTTCATTGATAATGTTCCCTAGCCCAGAGATCTTCGATTTCGGTTCCCTAGAACTTTGCCAGGACTCCCCCAATTAGTCATTATTTGCTGAATCAAAGCCAAAAAATTTTAGAAAAAATATTTTTTTTTATAAAAGATCAAATTTTTAGAGGCAGTTTGGTTGTAAAAACAAATATATATATATATATTTTATGGATAAAATCAAATCTTTAATCTCTTTAAAGTCACACTCTTGAAGCAGAAATGGATAAATTAGAAGGCTTGCCAATAAAGACGGAACAATTCATCAACAGATTCGACGATAAAGTCTAAATTTATAAGCAGGAACTTTCTCCTAAATTTTAGGTTGCAAATTTGCAGAGTACGCAGAAGTTTCTCACACATGGTCATAAGCATTTGTACCATTCTTTGTATTTAAGTCACAAATATTTCTCAACGTATGTGGCAACAAAATACAGGAACACAGAATATTAAATTCTACTGCACAGATAGCTTCTTATACACATGCTTCGATAGTTGATGTAAAAAAATGCAGTTATTTAATATAATATAATGGTAGATGACACCTTTGCTGGCTGGGTGGCGTGGTTGGTTTGTCGCTGTCCGTCTGCACCCAACGTTGCGGGTTCAACCCCGGTCAAAGTCGTGGATTTTCATGATGCAGAAAATCAACAGCGACCATGTCATATGATTATACGCGGCATGTAAAAGATACCTAGAGTGTCTGCTTGGCTTAGGCGCTCTCGGCAAAATTAAATTCTAGTACAAGTTCGCATCGTCATGAGCTCAAAGTACCTCCCTCTGGAGAGGAAACTGTGCGTCAAAATTAATTGCGGTTATTGGTATCGCCTGTATGGTGCCGCGCTAAAAAGTGATACCAATTCCTGGGGAATGCATTAGGGCTGCAAAGGTTAAAATACCAATACGCAGCCCCATTAGAAAAAAAACACCTGGAGAACGAACACGAATTAATGAGTAAATTACATTAATATATAAAACATTATTCAATTCCTACTATATATATATATATATATATATATATATATATATATATATATATATATATATATAAGCTCACACTCTCTATATATTTATTTATTTATCTTGGTGGAATTTTCAATCGTTAATAAAATACATTTTAAAGCTCTCCATTGAGCGGAAATTTTATATACACGATTGTTTTGGATGGCAATACAATAATTTAATTATAATTAATAAAAATGAATGACCACTTAATGTTGTGATTCTGTCCTATGTATACACCTATTTATATTAATTGTAATTATTTAATATAAAGAAGCTACAATAAAATTTTTCTTTGTTGATCTTAGTGGAAATTGACTTAAAAAATTATATTACTTGTTTAATTAAAAAAAACAGTATTTTTCTTCAATTGTCTTTACTTATTGTTGATCTACTTTAAATATTATTTGAAGCCTTCTAAAGGGTCTTTTTTAATAGTGCTATCCCCAAACACCCAGTAGTTTCAGGGGTCCCGTGAATGGACAAAGTTTGAGGACCACTGCCCTACCTACCTATTGTATATTTTTTTGCTATTAAAATTTCAGTGGGAAGACTCTTATGATTCCGCTAGTTGAAGAACTAATGAATCCCGGAGTAATGTAAGTCTGATTTCAACCACTTGGCGATTTTATGTCAAAGATTAATGTCTGGAGCAACTGATACTGCTGCTTCTCTATATCGAGAATCAAGCTGCGTGTAGCAACCGTGCTGCGTAAAGTCTTGCATAAAATTTTAAATGCAACCTAATACTTTTGATCCACTTACGTGGGCTGCTCAAGTGAGCGAGAATGTTTTCATTTAAGTCGCAGTGAAAAGCAGCACGAGTGTTATTGGTCACATATCTCGTGACGAGGATGACACTTAAGCTGACACCCTCATCTCCAAACTACCACACCACACCAACAGGATGCATTTGAGCCTCGACAGATTTGACGTGGATTAGCTTTTCCACACAGTAAGTCTTTAGAGGAATTCGACGTGAATTCATGACACGCCTACCACGAGTTTCTGACCATGGTCGAGAGTCCACTGCGACCTATCGATATGTGGCCGACTCAGGACTCCAATTCATGACTATTTGAGCACTGCCGACCAAATAAACATTTGCAAGTACAGTTACGGTTATAGTTCTCCGGATGTGCCATTCACACCAAAATGATTGATTCGCAAGTTGGTAGGCCTCTGAGTTCGTGGCCGGCAAAGTTTCAGTCGAACTGCATTTTCAAGTACCAATTTCACAAAAAAGTGCCTTAAAAAGGGTTTTGTACGTATAATCTAAAGTAGCGCAACAGCCCATAAGGATCAAGGTCTACTGTGCTCGTGACCTTGGGCACTGAGGTGCATGAGCCGATGTTCCAGTCAGGTGATGTTCCAGTCAGGTGGTCAGTTTGACGCGAAACCCCAGTGTTTAGTACTAGGTACTCATTTATCGATCCACTTAATGGATGAAAGGCTGAGCCGATCTTGTCCAACCCGGGGTTGAACCCCGAACCTGTGGCATGGAAGCGCAATATGCTACCACCCAGCCACTGGGCTTCTGTTAATGCATGCCGGATCTTTATATTCTGATATTGGCGTTGACCGCGGTAGCCTGGTGGTCATGGTCGCAAGCGTGTGGCGGGTGTGTCATGAGTTCTGAAGATTTGCCGTGAAGAAGGGTTGTTGCACATTAAATCTGCCGTGGCGCAAAGTCTTTCAGTTGGCGTGTTGTAATTATTTGGAGAGTGGGATACCAGCTGAGGTGTCGTCGTCATTTGACCGTAGTTCAATATGGCGACGTGCGTCACCAACAGCCCTCTTGTTTATTTATAATGCGACGTTAATAAACACTCACCCTGATATTGGTGTTGAGATGAAAGAAACAGTGGTATGACCTCAGACAACAGCCCCATCAACCGTCATAATGACGAAGCGTCTTGGCTGTATTCAACGGGGCTTGTTTCGAGCATTATTAGAAGACAAGTGAAATTCAATAAAAACAAAGGTTTGGCTATAAAACGGCTAAAAACGATACTCTAAATTGAATTTTAATTTTTTTTACATGTTCATTCTTTACAAAACACCCGATTCGTAGTAATCTTAGAAACACAATACTACTCCATGCTTGTTAATGGAATTTCTACTCCCTGAGGCCTATCTTCCGCACTCGAGTTTCGAATTCCTTTTAGGGGCACAAACACGCTTAAAAATAAGTTTTCCGCTTTAAAAGCGGGAAATCAGCTTCGTGGTTTTACGATCCAAATCCCTGGGTACTTAAAAGCAGAATCGGCAGCGTGCGCTATTTTAAGTTTTTTTTACTACCTTACTTCTTCAAGCATACCTAAACAACGACGGCCTCTTCTCGCTATAAAAGAAAACTTCTTTTCCATTTGGTTTTTCTCAAAAAATATTTCGTAGCTCTGGAAACGGACTTGTTATTTCACAATTCACCTATTCTCTGCCCTATGCTTAAACAGCCGAAAGTAATTGCGGTACTTAAAATCTATTTATTGGGGGCCGTGAGTAGTCTAGTGGTTAGAGCATTGGACTCCAGATCACCCCAAATACCCTCCGAGTACGACGGAGTACGTTCTCGTTAAATAGTGGGTCGAAAGCCCTGTGGGTGATTGCAGCAGAAATCACGGTTGCAGGAGAAGGTTTCTCTCCCCTCCAGCTTCATGCCTAAATTGTGAAGGTGGTGTCGCCATCTATCGTGTAGAAGTCCAACCTGTCTCAGACGCTGGCATCTTTCATTCTTTCCCTTGGGGAAGAAAACGACAACAACAACATCTATTCATTGCCAACTGATTGATTGTTTTTCACTAACGTCGCACTTTGAGGCACCTTTGACGACGAACATCACCGCTTTGAAATCCAATTAAGTGATGAGGACGACAGCCCCTGAGCAGAAAACCCACTCTTCAAACTTCCCCAACACACCAACGGGAGGAGATTGAATCTTAAAGTATTTAACGTGCATCATGACTCGAACCCACAACAATGCTGGTAACATGTTCACTCTCACTACCACCCAGTACCCGCGACCACCCGATGTATCGCCAAAGATTAATCGCCAAAAGTGTTTTATGAGCTATACAACCTATTAGACACCAATCTAAGAAAAACTGCTAAAACGTTGAAATTCGCCAAAGGACGGTTAAAATTATTAAAAGGTTGCCAGTGAAACGAGATTAATACACAAGTATGGCCCATTGTTGGGTCCCGTTTCCAATAGAAATTCGTCGTGTAGAGGGGAACATTATGGTTGTTAATCTGGACATGAGATCACCATCAGGATCACTCAGTATTCGGGGTATTTATGGAAAAGTTCCATTCACAATAGTTTAACTCTGAGTTAATGTGACCCATGCATTGGTCTCGGATGACATACATAGCATTTCTAAATTTCAGGCAAGAGATTTGATACCCGATATAGTGCTTCGTTCCCCTAACTACCACATCACTCCATGTAGGTATCTTAAGCCCTGGCTTATTTAATACACGCTATTGTTTTGTTTCACACATCTATCTTACGTAGAATCTAGATGGCAGCTAAGCGGGTTAGTGATGCTGACAGCTGTGCCGAGGGCCCACGTTCGAATCCCGGAGAAATGTTTGTGAATGTACAGTGCCTGTGCCTCAGGGGGCATTTTAAATATTCAACGAGCCGAAAGTCGTCTCGAGAGGTTGGTGGTAGGTAAAGAGGGATGGGTGACCTCTGAACCTCTAAAAATTGGGGACGGGTAGAACGTAGCCAAAACGTACTATCACCAGAATGGCCACCTCAAAGAAACAGCTAACGACAGGCGTATAATCTATCCCTTTGTCATGATAAATTTCGTGGGGCTGGATCTGACACCGTCGATCGGGTGGCATTGTTAATAATAGAATCTACATACTAGCTCATTTAATTAGATCTGCACACAATTGCCAACAAAACTCATGATCTGAGGCTGAGGTACATGGATATGGTGAAACTCAAATGCGGCTTTTTTAAAAAATAAATAAATTATGTTTAATTTTTTCCCTCAGATAAGAAAATTTTTATATTCACCACCATTTTTTTGAAAATATCCGTCTGTTCAAAATCAGTCTACAAATTTCTCTATTCTAACGTATTATTAAACGTTGAAGAATTAAGATATGAGAACTCCTAATTTTGTGAATCTGAAAATATACCTTAAAATGATTTCACACACATGCAGAACATAACATTTTCATTAACAACGTTCAATGCAAATATCTGAAACGTTTGCGCTTATCAAATTCTCTTCCTCACACAAAAGTAAATCCCCCCTTCGGTTTTATAACATGTAAATACAGAGAAATGTACTCACGCATTCAACCTTTCGAAGCAATCCAAGAAACAGAGTCGAAGGGGGAATTTTTTGTTCTCGAACCTTTTCGCCAGACGACTGGTGTTTGCAAACACGACGGAACTGATAGGTGCAGTGTACATGTTCCAAAACGCTTATTGTACTGAGCGTTTCACGCTTATCTTCCATTCGAAAGAAGTATATTTGACGACTCTGCCCGGCCTTAAGCAAATGTTGGACTTGAAAGTCTCCGCTTATCTTTCCCTGGGTGTTTAATTTCTAGTCTTTTGTGTTTTGCTTTTTAAAAAAGCACCAATATTCATGAGCCACCTAAGAGGCTGTCGTTTTAGCAACCAATAAATTGATCAGAGCATTAATTTTCAAAAATAGATGGTAATCAAATATACTTAATATAGTCTTGCATGGAATATTTCAAAAGTTCCTTTCTAGCACAAGCAAGCATGATTCACTTTTATGTTAAGTTTACTCGAGGCAATATTAGTATTATTTTTATGAATATAAAACGACAATTTATTTTCAAAAATTTATTCTGGCAATTTTTTTTATTAGAAAAATATTTGAATGTGTTAGCAAATGTTTAGGGTCGTCGCACTATAAAACAATACGAAGCCAAGACAATAGGTAGTTCTGGACCATGGTTTTATGACGAGGACGACACCCGAACTGACATCTCCCTCCAAGGCTTCTGACGCTAAGTGGCCGCGGTAGCCTAGAAGTTAGAGTAATGAACTTCTGGATGGAGTGTCATGAATTCTAGCCTAGCTCCGCTGAAGGTCCACCTGGAAGAAGGAGGTGATGCATGTTAAATCTGTCGAGCCTCTAACGTCGAAGTTAGGAGAGAGGGTGCCAGCTCAGGTCTCGTCATTTAACCATGTTTCAAATTGAAGAGGTCCATAGCCAAAAGCCCTCGTGTTGCTGAACAGTGCAACGTTAATGTTCCCTGACTCACAACACGCCAACGGAAGGACTTTAAGCCTCAACAGATTTAACATGCTTTAGACCCTCTACACGGTGAGTCTTCAGTGGTATCAGGACTTGAACTTGTGACACTTTGTGGCCACGAGTTCGTGATAATAACCACAGGCAACTGCGACCACTGAAAAAATATTTCGGTAAAAAAAGTCGGTAAAATCATTACCGTATTGAATTCGCCCAAGGAAAAAAAATTACAATTAATGTTACATTAGATTAATGTAACGATTAATTGAAGAACATTTACAATTGTAGAGGATACGGGCTTCCTTCCATACGAAAGCACTAACATTTTTTTTCCCCGTGCCTTATGATAATTTCCTATGATGCGGTATAAATTCGTCTCTTTAGGTCAACCAATGGATATTGGACAGATGGCAAGTTGAGATTGTATTTTAATATGCAGCCACTCGATCCCATCTGTCGTGTAGCGGATTTCAAAGTATTCACGTTGGAGAGTTGTGGAGAGTATTTTTCGTTCCATGTACGCAGTTCAGAAATACGAATTCCAGACGACGAAGACATGAAATCGACGTCAAATACGAATACAAAGTGCTTAGCAAGCACAATAGTTTTCTTGTGCCTTCTAAGCGTAACATTGATAATCACTTATCTAACCAAGCCACTGGAGAATTTTAAGATCTGATTCGATTTAACGTATGTTAGTCGCCATTATTACACGGAAACAGATTCGAAACTTATTGTGACTTTTTAAATATATGAATACGAACACAAAACAACGAGAATTCAATCTAAAATAATAAAGGATTCAGAATTTTTGAAAATATAGAGAAAAGTAAAATGGATCGCAAACTATATACAATTCACTTATATAGATCTAAGAACACACACAAATGTAAATTATAAATTTTTATCAAGTAAAATTCAGTTAAATTCTCATGTCTTTCCATCTACGAAATAACCGTTCAAAAATAAGGAAAGAAAAGAAAAATCGAGCCTTGATGACCAAATAAACGAATTAGATAATCCAAATCAGCATTTTAGAAAAGTCTTGATTATTCTGTTTTGTTTTATTTAAAATCATTAAAAAATATTTTTTGATATTAAATTTTATAGGAAATAAGTTCGATTCTTAACACGAACTCAGAAATATAACAGATTTAAAAGAAAGTTTAGTGTACTAAAAATCAATATAATTCAAATTAAATATATACTTAATAAATCCATTCGCAGAGAGAGAAGAGGTGGTGAAACGAAAAATCTTTTTTTAAGGAGACTATTCGAAACCGTGATGTGCAAAAAGCGAATAAATGAACAATTTTTTGATATTTAGTATCGGTTGAATTAGAATATATACAGTCGGACCTCTATATAGCAAAGTCGCTAAATCCCGAAAAAAAGTTCGTTACATGGAAAATTCATTATACAGAGGTTCATCATTTATTATACTTCATAAACCAAATAAACAAATTTTAAATTCATAAACACTATATATCATTATAAAAAGTAATTACCGTCATTATAAAAAGTAAATACCGTCAAGGGCCGTGGGTAGCCTAGTGGTTAGAGCATCGGACTCCAGACCGGAAGGCCTGGGTTCGATGCTCGATGTCACCAAATACCCTCCGAGTGCACACGGAGTACGTGCTCGTTAAATCAGTGGGTCCGTACTCTTGTGGGCTTATTCACTAGCGCAGGAACTGGAGAATATTTCCCTCCCCTTCAGTTCACTTGCAGAAATTGTGGAGGTGGAGATAGAGGTCGTGTCGCCATCTATCGTCCCTTCGGGGAAGTTTCACTGAGCTTAAATCGCACGGTCACCTGTATGGTGCTCAAGGCCAACGACAGGCGTACCTCTTGCCCATGCCACGATGAATTTCGTGGGCCTCGTTCTGACTACGTCAGACAGGTGGCATTAGCAACAACAACCGTGAATTCCGGCGTATAACGCGCACCTATACTTTCACAAGCTGAATTTTTTAATTTTTAAGATATATTCGCCGTGTAACGCACCCCCCTTTTAACGAAGAAATTTGAAATACATTGCTTTTATGTTTTGAGGTCATTTATTCGAGGTATTATCTCAGACTTTTGAAAAAATAGTGTACTTCTAGAACTACAACTCTTTTAGCTCATAGGGCAAGTCGTTTCTTTTAAATAAACAGTGTTTCGATACATGTTGAAGTACATTTTTTATACACATGTCTTGTTATTTTTAAAGGTATCGTTTTTATACCCGGCGTATAACGCGCACCCTTAAGTGTCGATTTTATTTTTTGTGTTGAAAGTGCGCGTTCTACGCCGGATTTTACGGTATTCTCACACCTTTTTGTAAATTAATTATTTATTTTATGTATCTTACTCATCAAAAAAAGAGAGAAAAACTGCGAGGAAAACAAGAAAAAAGAATGTTGAGGAACAAGAAAATAAATTTTATATTAAAATTTATGAATTTTAAGGACATTTTCTAATGTAATTTGAAACATACATTTTTTTGTAGCTTTTAATTTAAGCATATATTAGCAGATGTATTCTTTAAGTATTGGTAAAGTCTATTAATTTTGTTTGAGTTTTCTGCTTGAAAAAATGGGTTTTTTTTCTCATAATACGCCTCATATCTTTGTAATGCCTCAAACACCCCCTCAGGCGTATTTCCTTACACTATAATACACGTTACATTATTTCAAGTAATTTTACCACTTCATCATACGAAGTTCCAGAAATACTTTAAAAATAGGGAGAAAAAAACTGAACCACGAGAAAAATAGTTCGTTATGTAGAAAATGCAATTCCCTACAGGGAGGTTATTTTTGAAGAAAATCGTGAAGTGTTCTTGGTTCCAGAAAAAAGTTCGATACATAGATAAATACGCAATTTAGAGATTCGTAATACGGAGGTTCGACTGTATATATATATATAATCGTTTTAAGATTATTACAAAAAGAAAAAATTAATGGCAATTTTTTTCGAAAAAATGAAGGAAGATTGACATTTTTAAAACATTCATTTTTTATGAAAAAAAGCTTTTATATCACATTTTGCCTACATTTAGATAGGACTTGTATGCACCAGGTGTGAATTAAAACTCACATTAATTTCAGAGTAACGACCTATTGAAATAATAACGGGTGTTTTATGTTAAAATCTTTCTTCTCCGATGTAGTAAAATATGAATAAATTCACTTTTGAATTATATATTTCAAATATTAGTTCAACCCTAATATAGATGTCTCAGTTACATATGGGCAAAATATTATTACCGAAGAAGCATTTTTCATAAAAAAGAAAATGTTTTATGGCATTCCTCCTTCAATTTTTGGCCAAAGAAACACACCCTGCAATTAAATATTTTTTTTCTTGTAATAATATTCTTAAAACAATTTTATATGTATATTATAATTCAACCGACACTACATATTAAAAACATGATCCATTTATATGTTCTTTCAAAATCACGGTTGCGACACTTTCAAAATCAGAAACCTTATCAAATTCTAACACGCTGTTAAAAACCGTAACCACATCACTTCATAAATGTTCACACAACACCGCTACTCAATGACTATTTTATCTCGGATGGGTGAACAAGGGATAAGACCTACCTTTCATTCTAGAGGACGACCGTCGCTGGCTACCACTCGAGACATAAGCCCCGGCGATCAATACCACCCCCAGAAGCGGGGCGACACTCCCCCGCATACTCGGGTTGGCCGCCGCCATAAACACCAAACGATAGATAAGGGCCCGCTCGGAAGCGGAACAGCTAGAGCGGGAAGTGCACGCCCCCACCAAACTTCCGCGCCTCACCGATTCGATTGGCACACTTGTTTACATCCCAGTTTTTCTTTCGGATTGTTGGCGACGGTCTCGGGTTGAGCTTGTGTCAGATGTTCATCACCAAATGGTACTTTACTATCCTGGGATGTTTCGAAAAGGGGAAATTGGACAAGTTAAGGTATCCGACTACTTGCGACAACTTTTTTTTTGAAAAAATGGATATATGAGGATTTTTTTTTTGTGATTTTTAGATTTATTTAGTATATTTTAAGGAAAAATTCCTAAAATTGAAAACAGAAAAAAAAATATTATTAAAATAGGAAAAAACTGGTGAAAATGTACAAAAAAATACATAAATGCCGCCCGCTGTGCAAACAATGAACAAATTCTGAATTTTTCAATTTTGATGTGTTACTGTGTTATCCATGTTTGAAATGATCTTCGGGATAAGAGATATTTTAATTTTTACAAAAACTGGAGCACTTTATCTTAGTGATTATATGAAATTGCTTAAAAAAACAGTGATTATATTCACATAAAGGACTATACATTTTGAAACAAAACAGTGATTAATAAATCTAAAGGTCAAAACACTCTTCTACTGTTATACAGAATGTACACAAAAAATTTCAGCAAATTATTTTCAAACCTTTTTGAGCAATCGCTGCCCCTGTTTGAGATTTTCGAAAAAAACGCATTTTAAAGTTTGATATTTTGTTTAAAGATTCGACATCTGTTTTTTTTAAAACACTTATAAAAATATAAAAAACTAGGTATTTTTATTAAGCTAATAAGATGGACTATAAAATAAAATCATACAAAAATTGTCTATTTTTGAAAAAAATCATGATTTTGGGGTAGTCGGATACCTTAAACATTCTCTTAGAAAAAGCATTGTTTCCCCTATCAACAGGTATGCTGGTTCTACTAGAGTATATTATCCGCCAAGTTTTAGCCAATGATGTGTTAGAAATATTGGGTTTCAGAACTATAGTACCCTGAAATTACACGATATGTGGAAATGAGTAATAACTGCATGAGTCGGGATATGATTTCACATATAAATGAATATAAATTATTTTTATTTACAGCCAAAGATGAAGGAAAATAATAATTTAGAAAACAATGTTTTATAAAGTTTTATAACACACACACACACACAAAAATCGCAAACTGGAATTATTTCAATGTAAAAAACTTCATAAAATCTAATTAAGTAGTCTGCTGACTCAAAGAATTTGTATTACATTTTTACAATAACTCAGCATTTCGGATTGATTGATTGATTGAATATTAACGTCGCACTGTTCAGCTACACGAGGGCGTTTGGCGACGGACCACGTAATTTTGAACCATGGTCAAGTGACGTGGACGACACCTGAGTTGGCACCCCCTCTCCTAACTACCACACCAACGGGAGGACGTTTCAGCTCTCGACAGATTTAACGTGCATCGCTGCCCTACACGGCGGGTCTTTAGTGGTACTGGGCTCGAACTCGTGACCAGGCAAGCCACGATCCGATACCTATACCACTCGGCTACCGCGGCCACTCAGCATTTCGGAATAGAACTCGTAAGAAATTATAACAACTGATATCGAGCACCCCACGCTTTTACCCCGATGACATTAATTTTCTCGTTAATCCCTTTATTCTTATATTTAGAATTATTTTTTTACTTTTTAGTTCAATTCACTATAAAAACATGTGTGTTTTTTAGTTTTTTTAAACTATAATTTTTTTTTCATTTTTGAGTGCAATCTACAATATAAGAGCGTGTTTTTTTAAAAATTTTTTTAAACTATCATTTATTCATTCATGAATTTATCCTTGACTTTGATATTAGGAGCCGCAATAATGTGGCTGCTGGAATTATAGACTTGCTCTTCAAATTAGCCTACGCGAAGTGAATAGAATTGAACTTTAAGAAACGATGCTTTCCACAGAGTTTTCAATTCGTTTTAAGAGCATGATTTTTAAGTTAATGCTTTTAAACTTCACACATCGATAGCAAACAAAGGTAATTTTTTAACAAAAATTGTAAGGAAAGAATTGCATAAAATGATTCCTCGAAAATATTTTATTAAACGGAAAAAATTTTTTAAAGTCTAATTTTTAAGCAACATTTTCAATCTTTGGTCAGATTACGAGTAATAAGGTTTCACACACCCGGAAAACAGTTCCGAGTGAGAATTTTTTTGAATAACGAAGTTATTAAATGTTAAGTTCGAATACTGAGTATTTTTTGAAAAATTGTAAAAAAAAAGTTTTGGGTACTTTATTTTTTTTTAAATCATTGATTCTAAAAGAGAAAATATGAACTTTTTTAGTGCAGAATTTTGATTCATTACAATGACAGGAAATTCATTCAGAACGATTGAAAAATTCTTTTCGTAAAAGCGCATCAATATTGACATTATAGGAAAAAATGCGAAATATCGTTATTTTTTGTCTGATTTTGATACGTAAAATAGGATTGTAGTTTTAAAAACGACGAACGTGTCGAAAATCTTTCCCCGTCGAGTTTTTCGGTGTATTGAAGGAATAAACTGCGTACACAGAGGCAAACTATTCACACATTTTAAGGTTTTCAATTAATATCTTTTTAACTAATTGCTATATCGGGACAAAATTTTTAAATTATTGTATTGTCATCGGTCCTTGACAAGTGTGCAAAATTTTGAATTAATCTGACCGATTAAAGTAGGTAAAAATCAAGTTGCAAGATTCCACCCGAACAAATTACATACATCGTAAGTTAAATAAAAGCTTGTAAAAAGTAATGCTTTGATTCAAAAATGCATTCCAATTATTGTTACATTTTCTTATAACAATAGGTTAAAAAAATTTCAAAGCATTTGTCACAATAGATAAAAAAGGCCTTATCATTTTAAATGAAGATAAAAAAACTACTTATTTTTTCTTTTCCAGATAAATCATATTAAAGTTTTTATAATAGCCATTGAAATGTGAATAAAAGCAACCATAAAAGTTATAACTTAGTGTTTTTTTTTAAACTTAGAACTTTCAAATTTTGTAAGATTACAATAAAAAATACTTTAGGATAAAAAAATATTTGATTTTTTGACCGATTTTTGTCCCTTGAATTGTACTGTGTCTCCTTAACGATCCGAAACATGTAAATGGAGAGAGATTTCTTTTCAAATCTCCACCGGAAGTATTAAATGATTAAATGCAACACCTTAATATTCGAAAGTTTCTACCTATATTTTTCTCAACGAATTGAGTGATTGCTTCTTAATGTTGTACTTTTAAACTATCTGAAGGCGACGAGCCGTGTCCTTTTCAATCTAAGCCAAATGGTAAAAACGATACCTGAGTGGGCATCTCATTCTTCAAACTTCAACACCACGTCGTGGTCACTGTAGCCTAGTGGTTAAGGTCGTGGACTCGTGACTGGTGTGTCTCATAAGTTCGAACCCATTGCAGCTGAACACCCACCGTGTAGAAGAGCTGATGCACGTCAAATCCGTCGAAGTACAAACGTCCTCTCGCTGATGTGGTGTGGGAGTTAGGAGAGGAGGGGTACCAATTTGGCCATGGTTCAAAATAACGAGGTCCATCGGAAAAAGCCTTCGAGTAGCTGAATAGTGCAACATCAATATTCACTCACGCCAACATGAAGATATATTCAACCTCGACAAATTTAACATGCATCAGCCCCTCTACACCAGTATTCCCAACCTTTTTATCGCCGCGGACCGGTCATCATTTGGTGGCCGTGGTAGCCGAGTTCGAGCCCAGTACCACTAAAGACCCACCGTGTAGCGCAGCGATGCATGTTAAATCTGTCGAGAGCTCAAACGTCCTCTCTTTGGTGTGGTGTAGTAGTTAGGAGAGGTGGTGCCAGCTCAGGTGTCGTCCACGTCACTTGACCTTGGTTCAAAATGACGTGGTCCGTCGCCATAAGCCCTCGTGTGGCTAAACTGTGGGATGTTAATATTCACTCAATCACCCGGTCAACGTTTGATAATTTTACCGCTGCCTGCTGAGGGGGAGGACGTTGATTGTTTATATTTTAGACTGTTTTGATTTAATAATTTTAATTTAATTTTATTTAGTCGTGACTTCAGAATAAAATATAGCTGGACGAAAAAAGGAATATAAAGTAATTTAACAAGGAATATAAAGTGATTTTCATAAAAAGTGGCCCAAACGCAAGAAAAATATACCACAGTAAATAAAAGGGAAATCGATGTTTCTTGTGTAGTATTTGATTCACGGACCGGTACCGGGTGAGTGAATAGCTGTTTAGCTGCACGAGGGCTTTTGGCGACGGACCACATCATTTTGAACCATGGTCAAGTGACGTGGACGACACCTGAGCTGGCACCTGCCCTTCCTAACTACCCCACCACATCAACGGGAGGACGTTTGAGCTCTCGACAGATTTAATGTGCATCTCTACCCTACACGGTGGGTTTTAAGGGTAATGGGCTCGAACTGGACCAACCATGATCCGATACCTTGACCACTCGGCTACAGCGGCCACCAGACTAAGGGTTGAAGACTACTGCTCTACACAATAAGCCCTTAGGGACATCAGGATTCTAAGTTAGTGAATGTTTTATTCCCTCGTACAAAAAAAATAGGTGAAGGCCTTTGGAGTCGTAATTTTTAATCATCATCAAGGGACGAGGATGACATCTGCGCTGTCACCCTCTATCCAAACTACTACATCACGCCAATGGGAGGGCGACGGATTTAACGAGCATCAGCCCCTCTACATGGTAGTCCTTCAAAGACTCTAGGACTTGAACCTATTACACGCCGCTGCCGATTTCGTGACCACGACTACCACGATTCACGACTCGAAAACACTGGTCACATGTTAATGTTTCTGACCACTCGGGAGCCGTGGTAGTCTAGTGGTCAAGGTAATGGATTCGTGGCCATTATGTCATGAATTCAAGCCTAGTACCGCACGTTAAATCTGTCGAGGCTCAAATGTCCCCCCCCCTGGTGTGATGTGGAGGCTGGGAGAGGGGGAGCCAGCTCAGATGTCATTCTCGTCACTTGACCATGGTTCAAAATGACGAGGTCTGACGCCAAAAGCACTCGAGGAGTTTAATAGTGTGATGTTAATTTTCACTCACCTCTTGTGTCCCGCAGCCCTTTTCACATCGAAGAGAAAAAATATATCAGATTATTTGAGAATCATTAATGATTCAAAATACTTTGAAGCTTCATTTGTTTTTGATTCATAAGCATAAGTAATACAGAGAGAGAGAGAGGAAAGTGTTTTTTTAAGGCAGAGACATTTTAATTGTTTTTAAAAAATTTCATCCAGATTGTGTGTGTCTGTTGCAGTTTTCCTTATTTGTTATTTTCCTCCGAGCTACTTCCTGAAACTAATGATGGTTAACAGTCATTAAACTACGAGAATCATTAACAACAACAATAATGTTGACTATTTACAGTTTTACAGAAAATAGCACAAGGGTGACAAGCTAAAAACCTCAATATTTTAAAAAATAAAACATTTACATTGCAAAATAAATATTAACAATTGCATGGATTAGGCATATTCTTTGCTCTTTTTTATCTTGAAAACGAGATTTGTTGAGATTTCTAGAATTCAAATAATCGAGTAGATGCCGGTTTCTTCATTTAAAATGAAATGGACACTGGTCAAGGTCTCAAACTTCGTGACAGATTTCCAAAATGAGTTCTACCCCCCCCAAAGGCAATTATAAGGAACATTTTTTTTTATACATCTGAGAAATGAAAATAATTCCTTTGAAAAAGCGTATGAAAAGACACTGTTCATTATCATAATGTAAAGAGTGAGTGAATATTAATGTCTCACTGTGTTCAGCTACTTGAAAGCTTTTGGAGAGGGACTTTGTGGAGACCCTCCTGGGTCTCACCTTGAACACCCAGATTAATTTGAGGCTAAGAACCACTAAAAGCCATTTTGAATAGTAATAATATTTATTTATTATTATATTTTCTCAAAAAAAATCTCTGATAACATATAATAATATTATGTTACGTCCCTTAAAGGGATTTGCCTTTATATTAACTTAAATCACTAATAATGCAATTAATTAATAATTAAGCTCAAGATCAAGTAAGGTCTACCGAAATAGGAAATCCGAGAAATACACGTACTCGAATTCTTAACTTTCATTAACTTTAACTAAGTCGCTTAAACTGACGCTTATTTTAAGCCTACGTAAATTATATTTACCGCTGGCTTATATCAGCTTTCTGGTACGTCTAGCAGTACGACGTCTTCACGAAACTAATCTCCTTGAATCTTCTAAAAATGCGTTTAAAGTTGCTGGTTCAATAGCCTTCTATCATCTCTTTTGCTATCTCATAACGCTCGACTTAAATACCTTATCTAATTTGAATATCCCGTTCATCTTTTTGGAGTTGATTGGAAATAAACTTGAATTTGTATTCCCCAAAAAGACGCCTAAGAAGTTTAGTGGGAAGGCTCCGTACAGATTCGTCACAACTTCATTTTGAACTCTGGTCAAGTGACGAGGACGACACCTGCTAACCTCCGCAACACACCAAAGGAAATGCGTTCGAGCTTTGACATATTTAACGTGCATCGTCCCACTCTGCACGACGGGTCTTCAGTGCCACCATGTTGTTGCCTTTTCCTTTCCAAAGGTAAGGAAGCAAATTTGACAAAGCCTAAGACAGGTTGGACTTTTACACGATAGATGGCGACACCACCTATATCCACCTCCACAACTTAGGCATGGTCCTAGAGGGGAAAGAAATATTCTCCAGTGCCTTGAACTCGTGATTTCTGCAGTGACCACCACAGGACTTTCGGACTCACTGATTTAACGAGCACGTAATCCATGTGTACTCTGAGGGTATATGGTGGGATCGGGCATCGCACCCAGGCGTTCCGATATGGGGAGGGGCTGAGTTCCAGCGCCACCATAATGTAAATAAATAAACAACCCAGATGTCTTACCCACTAATGTGGCCGCGGAAGCCGAGTGGTATAGGTATCGGACTGTGGCTTGCTTTGTCACGGGTTCAAGCCCAGTACCACTAAAGACCCGCCGTGTAGGGCAGCGATGCACGTTAAATCTGTCGAGAGCTGAAACGTCCTCCCGTTGGTGTGGTGTGGTAGTTAGGAGAGGGGGTGCCAGCTCAGGTGTCGTCCACGTCACTTGACCATGGTTCAAAATTACGTGGTCCGTCGCCAAAAGCCCTCGTGTAGCTGAACAGTGCGACGTTAATATTCAATCAATCTTACCCACTAATCGATAAGTGAGTGTTAATTATATCTATGTCGCTCTATAAAACAACTTGTGGACTACAGGTGACGAACCTCTTAATTTTGAAGCGCAGTCAAGTCACGAGGACGCCTTACGAGCTGGCCACTCCCTAACCTGACTACCACACCAAAAGGAGGACATTGATGCCATATGATTCATCGGTCTTCTCTACACAGGAAGTCTTCAATGGCTCCTGGATTTGAACCCACGGCATTCCAGACTCGAGTTCGTGACCATAACCTCTTGCTTTCGACAGATTTGTGCATCATTCCCCTACACGGCGGTACTAGGTTTGAACTCATGACACGCCGGACACGAGTCCGTTACCCTTACCCATAAGCTACCGCGGCCTACCGCGTGCACATCAGAATTTCGAAAAGGAAGGCATAACAACGATTAAATAAAGAAATCGAGAACAAAAAGTAAGTAAAGAAATACGTGCACACAATTAGATAAATTGCATCACCAACAGCCAAAAACACGCACATAAATATCAGAATCTTCACATACAAAACCCTGACCGTATGAACACAACTAACAATAAAGCTACCATCCAGTGCTACACCTAGATCAAAACGCTTTTGTGGAAACAATGCTCTGGTGTTACTTTATGTGACGCCGGCTGTTACAATCACGAACTTGAATCGAGCCTCCAACCAAATGGGGTCAGACGGTATCGAGTGGAGTTGTCACGTTCCATTAAACACCAACGCAAACATTGCAGGGGGAGGGCAGGGAAGAGATTGAAACAAAGACTCGAGCAAGTATTTCCACGGAGATTGGGCGACGTTGTTTATGGGAAGGTAGAATTCCATTTGCATCAGAGGCGCGCGAATACAGATGGAGGGAGGGAGGGCAAAGAAAAGAACGTTTTGAACCTCCTTTTTACCTGTCGTGCATTATTCATGGGTCTCTTCCGCGGAAATGAAGCCTCGAGAGAACGTATTCAAATTTGTTTCGCTTAACGAGTTTTTGTTTTAGGCGCGCGTCATCGGCCGATCGAAACTCGACACGCAGAAAGGGGTCGAGTGTTGCCATCGGAGATGGTTTTGACTTTTATGGCGGAGTGAAAGTGACTTATGTTGGATGGCGAACAAAAGAACGACGACGGGTTCCTTTTTTATTGTTCGATTGGTTTGGATCTAATGAATTTCTATTACGGTTTGTTTCACTTCCGATAGATCGAGTTATCGAATGCCTCGTAGTGGTGTTCACTTACAGTTTCTGCTCGCCATTCAAATGTGTTTCTTTTTTTTGTTCTAGGTTTGGCCTTCAGTGAGGCTGCGTAAGGAAGATTCTCATTGCAGTTTTAAATACAGTTCTGAAATTTATACTTGTAGTCCGTGAGACGTGGTAGCCTAGTGGTTATGGCCATGGACTTCCAGTGCCACTGAAGACTCGCCGTGTAGAAGTGGCCGATGCACCTTCGAGGCTGAATGTCCTTCCAGTTCGTGTACTGTGGTAGTTAGGAGAGAGAGTGACAGCTCAAGTGTCATCCTCGTTTCTTGGTGTGGTTCAAAATCACGAGGTGCGTTGCCAATAGCATTCTTATTGCTTCAGTGATTGAACATTAACGTCGCACTATTCAGATTCTCGAGGGCTTTTGGGTACAGACCTCGTAAATTTGAATCCCGATCAAGTGACGAGGACTACACCTGAGCTGGCACTCCCTCTCCTAACTTTCACACCACACAAACGGGAGGACGTTTGGGACTCGACAGTTTTAACGTGCATCCGTCCCCTCTGCAAGGCGGTTCTGGAGGAGTAACAGGCTCGAACTCATGACACGCCGTCTACGAGTCCTTTACCTTAACCACTAGGCTGCCGCAGCAAAAAAAAAAAAAAAAAACTAGAATGTCGTATATTATAGACTATATTTATTTGTGAATGCAATGAAGGAAGATCATCTCAAAGACTTGTAGCAAAACCTTTGGTTTCTCTGCCGTCCTTTTTGAGTGAGTGTTTATAAACGTCAGCACTGAGAAACCTAATAATTTTGAACCACAGTGAAGTGACGAGGATGGCATCCTGACCTGGCACTCCCCTCTCCCAACTTCCAACTCACGCCAACGTGAAGACTTTGAGCCCCGTCAAATTTAACCATCATCAGCACCTCTCACGGCGGATCGTCAGTGGCACTCAAATCGAACTCCTGACATGCCAGCAACGAGTCCGTGGCTATGACCACTAAGCTACCACGGTGGTTAGATAACATATAAAAACCATATTAAGTACTTTTCATAATCTGGCAGTGGCGTAATGTGCACCCCCCTCATTTTGAGGGGGCAGGGATGGAAGGTGGCCCAAAGCTTGACTGACGTAAAGTACATATTCGGGCTTGGGGCCCAAAACCTGAGCTTGAAGGGTAAACTCTAATGTTCTTCATTTCGCCACTATAATCTGGTGAACCTGGATAATGAAATCTTTCAGTTAGTGAGGTCTGATAAGAGTCGAAAAATTTCGTAATTTATGAACTCGAGTGAAGGGTTGAATCTTCGTAACAACCCTAGGGGTGGATAAATGGGAGAAACGGTAGTATTGTGCTTATGCCAAGAATAGGGATCAATAACTCAATTTGGCAATATGCCTGCAAGGATTAAACGCGAGAGATCCATCATCGCTCTACGGAAGTAACTGTTGACGGCGTTGTTTGGCAAGAATTTTCGTTATTTCGACGAAAATCAGTTCTCGGAGTACGTAATTATGTACAAATTCGTTAATTGGGAAGAGAAGATTGAAATATCATTGATTATGCAGATTCTATTTTTATTGCTGTTTAAAATATTTATCCTTCACAGTGAGTAGATGATAAAAGACGTTGACGCCAATTAAATTCAACGAGAGAGAGAGAGAAAGAGTTTCCAGCTATTTGTGCGACCAGGAGAGTTTCTCGGGGCATTTCAAATTTGCTGCTGTAGAGAATTAACAGTTTAAGAAGATTCTCTTCAGAGGACTGTGAAAGGGCTCTTACAGGCTTCTTTTATAATCTGATCACAAGTCTTGATGCCTTTACCAGTGGCGTAACGAAGAATACTAGGGCCCAAAACCTGACTTTGTAGGGGGCTAATATTCTCTGTTACGCCACTGATAGAAAGACTGATGTACATCAAATCTGTCAGGGCTCAAGTGAGTGAATGAATATTAATATTAAATAAAGCTTCTATTTCAGATGTGACCGTGGAAGTCTTACATTATTTTACTAATGTTATGCTCTGATTATAATAGTGTAATTATGTCACCATCCAGTATAGTGGTTAGTGACGCTGACTGCGGTGCCATAGGGTATGGGTTCGAATCCTGGGTAAGGCATGGATGTTTGTATTGTAATCTTTTTCTTTGTTGCGATGTGTGCTTTACGCTTACTTCTACGTAATTCCCCGTGTGATATTTCGTGGTGCACAGGGTTATAAATGTTCTCAATAAAAAAAGCGTACTATTATTATACAACTCTGCACTGCTTTAATATTGTTCTGGGGTAATAGCGGAAAAATGTTTTTATCTGTCATTCTTAATGGAAATACTTGGTATTTAGTATTAATTAATATTTTAGATGGAGTATTGTGGCCCGGCTCTTTTGTAATGCACACAAATTGGAAAATGAATTACATTTAAAAAAGTTAATACCTATTCAAGTAAAATTCTTACATAAATATTCCATCAAAACTTTTCTTATCTATCATTTATTTAGGAAATTTCAATTTTTTCTTAGCATGGAATAATTCTTTTTCCATGGGCCAGTAAGGATTAGTTCCATAAACGTTCCAGTCAGACATAGAAAATCCTTGCAATTATATCGATATTCAAAAGTTTTCTCAGTGGTTTTCCAATGGTAATTCAAAATTTTTTTTTCTTATGGGTTATTTTATTGTACCATGTTACGACTAGAGTAGAAAAAAAAGACTGCCCCATACACTTTACAAAGAGATGTTACGCCAGACACGTAAGATATTTTCCTGTTTTACAAAATAAATTGATTTTAGATTCCATTGAACCTCTTTTTTGCTAGAATCGATTTAAAATTTTCTTCACTTTCTCTTTATTATCCGGTGCCGGTATACCTTTACTCAGTGGCCGCGGAAACTTAGTGGTCAAGGTAACGGACTCGTGGCAAGCGTGTCATGAGTTCGAGCTTGTACCGCTAAAGAACCACAGTTCAGAGGGGACCGATGCACGTCAGATACGTCGAGTCTAACGTCCTCCCGTTGGTGTGGAAGTTAGGAGAAGGGGGTGCCAGCTCAGGTGCCGTCCTCGTTACTTGATCATGATTGAAAGTGACGAGGTCCGTCGCCAATAGCCCTCGTGCAGCTTTAGAGTGCGACGTAAATATAACTCTCTCATACCCTTACCCGTGCCGAACTCGAAGACGTCTTAAGACTTCTTGAGGCTCTGGGTCCCTACGCAAAAGTAGGCCCCCCTATGAACCATAAAAGTGTTGTTGTTGCTCAGGTCACCTATCTGACAAAGTCAGATCGAAGTCCACGAAACTCATCGTGGCAATGGGCTCGATGTACGCCTGTCGTTTGCCTTAGCCTTGAGCACCATGCAGGTGACAGAATGATTTAGCTCGGTGAAATTCTCGAAGGTACGATAGACCTTTAAGATAGATGGCGACACCACCGATCGCCACCTCCACAATTTAGGCATGAAACTGGAGGGGAGCGATCGCCAACAAGACTTTCGGACCCACTGATTTAACGAGTACGTACTCCGTGTGTACTCGGAGGGTGTTTGGTGGCATCGGGCATCGAACCCAGATCTTCCGGTCTGAAGTTCGATGCTCTAACCACTAGGCTACCCACGGCTCTACCATAAAAGTAGACAGTACATGGCATATGTTGTCAAATACTCGTACAAAAAACAACCGGAAGCAAATAAATGTGTAAGCCTTACAGTTGCACAAACCACCTCGACTTACTGTTACCTTTTGAGTGAATAAGTAATAATGGTGTGATGGCCTATACATGGACCACGGTCATCACATGTAGCCAGTTGACATACCGTCCGAAATTCCCAGTTTTTCGGATAATACAACCGAAAATCACATTTGACCGTTGAAATTATGATCTTATTAAGGCTGAGTCGAGTTCCTGGGCCCGGGCCTTAAGACATCCCTGCCGTGAACCCCATTGCAAAACAACTTGCGTCACTTTTCCTCAGAGTTCGAAATCCTTTTATTAAGCATTTAACAAACGGTCTCTATTCAACCCCTGCAATTAAAAAAAGGGAAAGAGGAGGGGGATCGAATGACTTTCTGTTGTTCATTGGGGAGGTAGGGGTGTTGTTGCGTGCCAAATTCCATAAACGAAGCACGATCCACAACGTTCCGATAAAAGCTGTTACGAGACAAGACTGCCAATTTCTCAACACCCCTCCCAACGAAGTGGCGAGGAAACACGGTTACAGGTACTTCGATGAACTAATGAAAGGGAAAACCCCAAATATGTTTTAGACGAAGCTGATGAACAGAAGGCAAAAACGTTCTCAAACTACGATTCTCGAAGAAGCTTTTGTCTCCTAAAAACAAATTAACGTTCATATGCACTTAATTAGATATTTTTATCTAAAATTTATATTTTAGAATGTCATTATCACTTTGAAGATCATTTGAAAAGAGATGGAGCGAGTAGTTTAATTACACAGTGTGCTATATGGCCAGAGCAAAACTAATAAATACTTTCGGAGAATTTTTTAAAGAGTAAGATTTTTAATTTCTTTGCGTGTGGGAGAGTTTTGAATAAGAAATATATAATATATATAAAAAAATATTAAGTCAATTCCTACTTATATCAACAATGGAAAATTTTATTTTAGGTACTTTTTATTAAATAATTACAATTAATATAAATATGTATATACATATGACAGAATCACAATATTAATTGGCAAAACACCTTTTAAATTAACATAAAAAAAACTTTTTTACCACATTAAATTTGTAATTACTTTTTTAATAAAAGAAAACACACAATAAATTTAATAAAAAGGAACTAGCACATGATTCTATTTAGGTAAAGTTAAATGTTCATCATAAATTTAACTAAAGCTGTTTTATCCATTGGTGCTGCCATCAAGAGGAATAATATCGACTGAGAAATATATCTCTTAAAGCAAAATTAATTAAATGTTTTTATCGTATCCATGGACAATCAGATAATGTCGTGAGCTCTCTGAATTGCCTCCGCAAGTCTCGGCGCATCAGCGCTGTAAAGAATTAATTAAGTTAATGAATTAATATTTGAAAAAACTGTATTAAAACATACACTACAAGTTTAAAAAATGTTTTGGAACTTGAATGGATGAATAAAAAGTATTTTATTTATAAAATTGAAGACTTGAACAAGATATATAAATAAATATATATATAGGGGGAATATGTGAACTAAAATAGTTTAGGAATGGAAAAACAATTAAAATATGTAGTATTCAATACTTATTAAACAATTTGAAAAATGCTTGGTGCAGATTTGCTTTAAAACACATCTAGTTTATAAAAATAATTATTTTTTAAGGTTAAAGTCCATATACACACTAAATTTTCTCGAGGAATAAATAATGAAACATATTTTAACGTTGCTTCTTAATATTAATTGTACTGAGGAAAAAAATACGTGACTCGATCTTTGCTACATGGCACTTCCGGTTACGGTAACAAATAAGATGGATCGGAATATCATTTCTTTTGCAATTGTCAAATCAATTGAAAATTATTTAGTGACGGGTTCTCACTCACATTTCACGTTCTGGAGCTGATCTATGATGTTATTTTGTATAAAAACTTTGCCTCGTCGGAATATTCCCAAGTGAGCAATACTATTTAGCAAAAGTTTAGTAAATAAGATGGGGGGATTAAACAGCACCGTAAAACCATTACTGTCACTTGCATTGTTCATTAAATCGCAATTGGAAGCTACATGGGGCTATTGGCGACGGATTTCACACTTTTTAACTGCAGTAATGTAACGAGTACAACACCCGAGTCGTTACCCATTCCTTTTTCCCGGTAACGTGATGACTTTGAGCTTTCAAAGATTTAACGTGCATCAACCCTTGCACAGAGCGATTTTGTAGTGACCTCGATACGACCGGACTCCAACCCTCGCAAGTTCGTGACCATGAGCACATGGGTATCGACGCCAAAGCGTTTCTGTCAGAACAGATTTACAAGCAAAGACTCAGAGCACGTATCCTTCAATCGAATACTGTTAGTAAAAATCTTAAGATTTCTTGTGTTAAAAAAGATTTCACAATAAAAGATGATTATTATTATTACTACACTATCACTTACACACCACTATAGAGTCGGTAAAAAGTTAAACCTCTCTCTATAAGTTTATTTTATTTTTATTTAAGATGGAACAAACGCGTGGGTGAAAGATTAAGAGAGAACTTTATTGAGTAAATATTGCGTCTTATATATATACACCATCAGTGGCGTAACGGAGAACACTTGGGCCCTCCTGCGAAGTCTATGTTTGAACCTCCAAGTTGGATTTTACTAAGGGTAGGTACTTGGTGGCAGTCAGGCTTTCGTGCCCCCTGGAACCCTGCCCCCACCCACAATGCGGGAGTTGCGGAGGTGTACGTTACGACACTGTATACCACCCAGAAAGAGTATTTTCCGAAACTTAAAAATATGTTTGTATTATGCACTGAAATCAAGTGCAAAGTACTCGGAAAATAATCTAAAAGTGTTTTTTTTTACCACTACAGAGGAAGCAATCCACTACACCATTGAACAAAGCGATAGTAATAATTTATCCCAGGAGTAATATACATGCAACGAGTAGCTAAAAGAATGAATAAACAGTAATTTATGTCAGGTATTTCAATTCACTGGATCGTGACTGGTTACAAAAGGAGCATTGAAGAGTCCTCTATAGCGTCACAATTCATTGTTATTTTGTAAATGGGTATCGTGTAATAGAGTAGAACCATGAAGCATGTAGTAGCTCTTATTTTTGGCATTTATCATAAAAATGGCTTCAATAATTATTAATAGGTTTATTTAAGTTCGAAAATATTTTAAGTGTGAAACCGCGTGGCACAGCTTTATCTGTCCGATGCAGGAGATAGACTATTGGTCAGGATACAGTTTCACGTATCCCAAGTAAGCAGAATGCATCAATTGAATTCAAATTCAAGAAAATAACTCTTTCAGAAACGTTCTGATTGGTTGTCTTCGGGAAGATTAAATGCCAATAAGGATAACAATTGCGATTGGCCGGTCGTTTCTATACAATGCTGTTGCGTAGAAGAAACGTAATGGTTTAGTTTTCCATTAACGTCACTGTGATGTATTCTCAATTACTTTCTACCCTTCTCCATACAATCAACTACTTCTCAACAGCCAGCACAATTATCTTGACTATTACTACAATCACACGAACACAGTCTGTAGCGTCAAAATACTGCCAAGAAACTTTACTCTAGGTACAGCAAACCGCGCGTCATGCGTCGGTTCTCAATCAAATTAACTCGCTTTTCTTAACACCAAATCTCGGTCAAGCGCTCCACGCTTCCAAAAACAAGGGATTCTCTGTCACCTCTAACAGTTCTCCTCGAGGGTCAGTCACCTTCCTCCAAAACACAGCAACCTCTTCCCCGCAGATGCGGGAACGTCGCCAACTCTTAAATACTCTGCCGCCAAACAGTAGTCAGATAATACAGTCACCTTTTTAAAGATGCTTACAGGGGACGAATCTCGTTCATTTAAAAACACATCCCTTGACCAAGTGACGAGGACGATCTCCAAGATGGCACTGCATTCTCTCAAGCTTCAAAACAATGTCAACCCGAGAATTTTGAGCTTCAACAGATATAACGCACACAACCCCTCAAGATGGTGGGCCTTCATTGGCATCAGAACTCAAGCCCACGACTTGACGAAATTGGCCCCGAGTTCGTAACCGTGGTCATTTGGATATTTCTGTCGCATAAACGCAGGGAAGCTGCATGACACCTGTACAACACGTCCCTGTATATAATATCTTCCTTTAAATTATATACAGGGTGATTTGCTACTAGACCTACAAACTTGCAGAATGTGTAGGGGGTACAGAGAGGACTCGAAATTACATAGGAATGTAGGGCCACAAGTGCCGTAGTTGCGAACTATGGTACAAAGAAGCCGAGAAAAAGAACAGCAACAGCAACACATTGACAGGACAGAAATCATTTCATTGAAAGTTTGTACTACTACAAATTTTCAAAATTTCGACCAGAAGTCGCCTGGCAGGCCTGATAGGCAATGCATGGAATCCCTTACGTTCTGAAAGATTCCGGGTCTGTCTCGTATCCTCCCAGCATTTACAGATTTTTGAGCTATGAGATCTTCAACTTAAGGAACGGAAGACTCGTACACCAAAAAGAGCCAATTAACTAGTTAAAGAACCAATCTCCCGTAACTTTCTGTTCACACTCGCAAAGATCGTACTATGTGAAACACCCTAGCTAGTTTGAGTAACGTTCTTGGTACAATCTTCGAATGGCGTGCCCGTTATTGTCTCAATCTCCATACACTATCATCATGTCGACCAGTTCCTCGTTTGAATACGATTTCATTCTACCACCTCGGGAAACGGATCGCAAATGATGACTTCCAGCAGGATCAGTGTTCACGAAACCTTCTGTTCAGCGCCATCTATCACAAGACTGTCCTGAGGAATCTTCCAGAACGTTAGAAATTCCATGCATCGTCGCTGTCAGGACTTGCCAGACGTCTTCTGGTCGAAACTTTGAACACCTGTTGTTGTAAACCGTTTAATAAATGTTTCCTGTCCCATTAATGTGTTGCTGCTTCTGTTCTTTTTCTCTTCGCAACTACGGCATTTGCGACCCTGGATTTCTATGTGATTCCGATTCGTCTTTATAACCCCTACACACCCTGAAAGTTTGTCGGTCAGGTAGCGAATCACCCTGTCTAGCAAACTGTTATTCTCTGTTGAAAATGTCTCCTTTTATTTTAAATTTGACGAACGCATAAGTTTTTGAAATGCAAAAAGAAGAAACTATATTGTATAATTATGAGATCGTGATTTATCTTAATCGACATCACGTTTGGTTTGATGTGATAACAACATACTTATCAACTCAATTGTAATGTTCACACGGAATATAATTGTAAAATTTGTCTCAGCAGGAAAGCGGATCAGACAAAGGAGTACAAAACGGAAGCGCGCAGATTGTCCAGATGTGAATACTATTCTTCATCTGAGTATAATTGCGAGTAGTACATAATGACGTCACGTTCTCTTTAATGACGTCATCATTCAGCCTGCCCTGACGTCAAGCCTAAAATGTGAAGCATGCACACAACTAAGGTAATTTTTTACGTGTCCGCAGAAAATTTCTTCCTTATTTACCATTAGGATATTTCAAAATGCTTTTTTTGTTTCCTAATCCTCTTATGCGTACATGATTAAAAGTAATTGAATATACTTAAAATAGATTTTTAAATTCCAGGTAGGATAGTTGTACTGCTCATTTATTTACAAGTCTCTATTTTGAATTATATGAAAATTATATATATATATAATTTAAATTGTTAACAATAGAATACCAGACCACTGTACCAATTTATAACATACTAAAATATTTAAAAACGAATCAGGTTAGATATAGTATTCACATAAAATTAAAAAATGGAGTTAATTCGATATATTTTTGAAATATAGAATATGTGAAAAGGAATCTCTCTCTCTCTCTCTTTCTTTCTCTAACTCTGAAACTTTAAGATCTAATTTTTCAATGTAAGTCTAGTTTGTAGATTCAGTGTATGATTTTTAAGAATTTCTTTATAATTGTGTGTGTGTGTGTAATTAAATAGTTATATACGTATACACACACAAATACAACAATAATACAAATATGACAAAATTAGAAGAAAATTATAGTAACTTTGATCATGTTTGTGTGTGTTATAGTATAATTGTTAATACAAAAGTTATTTCTTTGTTTTCCTTATTTATTCTAAAGGTATTTATAAATGGGATTAATTAAAATTAATAAGAAATATAGCCATTACTGTTTTTTCATTCATTTTTATTAAGGCTGCCAAATACATTCGAAACCCTAATTTTGAAAAATGCGCATAAATGAAAAACCTTTTTTGAGATGTTTAGTACATCTGAATTAGAATATGCATATAAAATCGTTTTAAGAATATTTAATAGAATAAAAAATAATTTAAATGTAATATTTTTTGGCAAAAGATGAAGATAAAATGGCATATTTTCAAACCATTCCCCTGTTATAAAAACTGATTCTATAATAATAAATTTTGTCTTTGTATGACTCCCATAAAGAGTCTGAACAACGATTTTTGAAATATATAAATTTTAAGTGGATTTATTTATATTTTAATAGAGATGAGTGGAGAAATTTTAAGAAAAAAAAGTTATTATTTGTTTTTGTTGTTGTTTCTAATACCACCTGTCTGGCGGTATCAGGTAGAGGCCCACGAAATTCATCGCGGCGCAAAAGGCTAGATATATGCCTGTCGTTAGCCATAGCTTTGATCATCATTCAAGTGACAGTACGATTTTTTGGCTCGGTTCCACCCCAATTTTGAGGGAGAAACCACTGGAGACGGTCAGGACCACCCACCTCTCTTCCCCTTCCACCATCTTGACGAAAGGACTTGCGGTTCGACGGCAAAACAGTACCCCTATGTCGCATTTATAAACATCCATGCCTTCTCCGGAATTCGAGTCCAGGCCCTACGGCACAGCAGTCAGCGTCACTAGCCACTATACTAGATGGGTGGCAGTTATTATTTTAATCGGCAGTAATGCTGAAAATAAAGAGAATTTTTCATAGGTTCGAGTCCTGGTGCCACTTACAGACCCACCGTAAGGAGGGAGATGAAGCAGCTTAAATCTACTGAGGCTCAAAGTTTACTAGTTGGCCTGGTGGGGATGCTTTGTAGAGTAGGTTGCCTGTTTAGGTGTTGTACTCGTCATTTGCAGTGGTTCAAAAGTATGAAGCCAGTCGCCAATAGCTCACGTATAGTTCCGTACAATGCAACGTCAAAAAACAATCTGCACAATGGCGCCTCCTTCTACAAGTGACAAACAACAAAGGACAAGAATAAAAGCCCTTAACGACCGGTCCGAATTGGAATTGCTTTCGTCTCAGCCGTCTAAGGCATGCACTGCGTAGCTACGGACCGATAGGTCAGTGGTTCAAATAAACTCCCCTGCCAAGGTTCAACAGCTTGTCACCAAAAATCCATCAATCAGACGTTAAGAGAAAACAGTAACTGTACTTATAAATGCGAAAAAAAGATATCACAATAAGAAGAGAGGGGGGAAAGAGCAATCCTACTTTTCATATTTTGCTTAAGGCTGTTTTCGCCATGTGTACGACAGCGTGAACTTGACGCGGAGCACATTTTTGGACAGAAAAAATGCCTCAATTTTTATAAAAATGAGTGACATTGTAACTCATGTATTTGTTTATAATATAATGTTTTTAAAATTTCAAAATATTTCATAAATAATTAGTTTTTCCTTTTAACATGTGAAGGGATAGCTCATTTAGCATTACGTTATAGGAAAAAAATGCAAAACACATTTTGTAAAAGAAAAAATGTGTCAACTCGGATAAAAACGAGTAGTATGATAAAATAAGTGATTCTCTACAGGATAGCGTAGCCGGAATATAACATTAATGTTTGACTACTTTATATCTGAATAAATATTCCGAATTCGTCCCCTATTTTTTAACATTAGCCAAAGATAGCCTTAAATTTACCGCTCGAATTAAAATATAAATTATTTTAAAGATAAATGAAATGATTTAGAATATATACGTTGTTACATAATGCTAGAAATAACACAGGAAAATAAATTTTATTCAAAGAGTAAAACATAGCATATTTTAAATATTATATCATAATAAAATGATACCAATTCCAGACCAATACAAATTGAAAACTTAATTTGCATTGTTCCCTCGATGCTTCACCATATCTCGTTTAACACAAATCAAATTTATTGTACCACAAACAATCCTTATTCCGGAATCGGAAAACGAAAACCATTTATTTGAAGGGTTGTTTGAGAAACACAATCTTCTTCAACCCCCCTCCACCTCCTCCTTTTCGGTCGAGTAAGTTCAGGTATATTTTTAACAACCGATTCGTTTTTCGGTTTTCCACAACTAATCATATTTCATTACTAATTCAATTCCTTTTTTTTCCGCATTAACTATTCCGTCTTTCTCTCATTCATTACTCTCGCTTTCCGCCCGACTGATTGGCTGGGAGCCAATCGCTCTAGGAGCATTTTTGAGGAGTTTCTTCCCTCCTCATTTGCATACAAATGAATTCGAATGATTATTCTTCGGTAGTTTGCCTTTACCGTATTTTAATAATGGATTTGTTTACGGGGGAAGCAGCTCATGGTTAAGTGTTAGGAAAACGTTTAAAAACTTCTTCGGTACTTAATATTTAAGGATTTTCATTCACTTCTGAGCAAAATACTTTGCTGTATAAAGAGAGAAGTTTACATTGCCGAAAATTCTAAACATTTTACTCATTAAAGCTCCCCTTAGACACGCCATTTCGAATTCTTGAAAATAATGTCCAATTCAGCATAAATTCTACATTTCTCTAGACGAATGCATGGGTTCGAATACGTTCGAAAAAGGAAAAAAATAATGGAAGTTGCTCGAGAAATACTTATTTTAAAATATTTCCAAGTAATGTTTCTTTGACAAAGAATATATCACAAATAAATCACTGAAATAAATATAAAAATATTTCCAGATATATAAGAAGAAAAATTTTATTCCATCGAAACCATCATTATCTTATACTCTATCGGATGCAGTTTATTGCATCGCAAACAGTCCACTATTATAGGGGAGAGAAGGGGGCCGCGGTAGCCTAGTGGTCAAGGTAACGGACTCGTAGCCGGCGTGTCATAAGTTGGAGCCTAGTACCGCTGAAGACCCGCCGTGCAGAGGGACTCGATGCACGTTAAATCTGTCAAGTCTAAAACGTCTTTCCATTGATTTGGTGTGGAAGTTTTGAGAGGGTGTGCCTCGTTCACTTAACCATGGTTCAAAAGGACAAGATCCGTCGTCAAATGCCCTCGAGTAGCTAAATATAGTGACGTTAATATTCACTCACTCACTACACGGCCAGAAATATTACAGTATTGATTCTGTATTTGGATCCTGAATCTGGAAATAATTTGATAATTGAAATACTTATGAAAAAATTAAGATTACACTATCAGCTGACATATTTAAAAAAAAGTTAACATTGTATTATTTTGAAAATAGTCTAGGGCAGGGAAGGCCTTGGGCACGACACCGATCAAGATGGTTTGCATTTTAGTTTAAAATAACAAAGTTCACTATGAAATATTACGAACAAACGCGAGCGATCAGTCGCGGATGAACACTCGTTTCTTGTCTTGCCTTAGTTACGTCATGGACTACATTTGCGAATGATGCAAAATTCGTCTACGCATAGAATAGTCAATTTATTTCACACAACTGTACTTTAAAGTTTATTTGTTATATTTGCGATTTTTAACTGTTATTCTATATGGCTAGTTCAACAAAAGAGCAAAAAGAGCAAGAGTAACTGAGAATTTCAAACTTGGAGAATCTATATATATAGAAATATGTCTTATTAGTAAAGATGACAAAAACGGTGTGTGTTTTATGTTCTGGAACAATAACATGAAGAACATCGCGTCTGTAAAATGGCATTCTGAAACAAATCACGAATCCTCTTTTTAAAGAAGTGACCACAGTACAAATAATTAAATGCTTAGAAACCATTCGGCAGACGACTCCAATTCAGCATTCATTCTGCTTAAAGTAACATCTTAAAATCCTAATACAAGTTATTTGTCATCCAATCTGCAACACAGAAGTCACACTCATGTTTCTTTAATTTGTGAATTACACGCATATAACTAAATCATTTTACAACTGTACAGTGCAAAAGTTTTTTTTTTTCGTAGTAAATAAAGAGTTTTGAGAGTTGGTAGCATTTAGTTTTATTATTTTTCCAGTAATCATTAGTCAAAATTATTTGACGACACGTCTATAACTCACTATACACAGTTTTAGAAAAAATGGCACGTGGATACGTAAAGGTTCGCCACCCCTGGTCTAGGGCAATGGCCTCGTGACACGTCATGTGCAAATATAAAAACTTTTTAATGAACCCTTTTAAATTTAATAAATTAATCATTTGTATTAATGTCATTGTAGGTGAGAGGAGTGAGTGAGTGAATATGAACGTCGCATTATTCAGCCACACGCGGGCTTTTGGCGACGGACCTCGTGATTTTGAACCATGGTCAAGTGACGAGGACGACATCTGAGCTGGCACCCCACTCTTCTAACTACCACACCACACCAATGGGAGGATGTTTCAGCTCTCGACAGATTTAACGTGCATCTCTCCCCTACACGACGGGTCTTTAGTGGTACAGAGCTCGAACTCGTGACAAGCCAACCACGATCAGATATCTTGACCACAAGGCTACAGTGGTCACGTAGGTGAGAGGACTGCGATCAAAAGATGAATCTACTTCTAACTTCCTTATACCGACTTGTAGTCCATCAACCTGCAGAGAGTGTCGAATGGGAGATATACAGTTAAACCTCATAGACAGAATTAGTCTCCACCGTTTCAGCCCGGTAGGTACATATGTGTACTGTCTAGATTTGAAAATATTTATATTAAGAGACGAAATGGTTACAGTTGAAGCAAATTCCACAATAGATTTGAATGATCAGGTCGCAATCCAATTTGAGCATCAGTAATGATGAAAATTGAGTCCTTTCAGAAAGCGCCATTCTAAACTAGAAATCTGAATGGTTAGAACACAAGTGCTCAAATCGACACATTCTTACACAATACTAATAGTACACAACGTGTGCATCATTACGAGTATACACGTGTCCCCAATGGGATATCTTTATATTTTTTAATAAAATATCAGAGATTATATCGTATGCAAGAATGAAACGTTTACTTATCATAATCTCCTTTATAATTTCATATATAAGAAATAGAGTCAAGACGATCCAGGAATTTCTAAATAAAAATATTGTTTATTCCCTTCAAAATAGTGTCCTGTTTCGCATTCAGGCACTTTTTCAACGTCAGAGTGATTGTTCAAAACACTCCTGAAGCAAAATATAACTACCGAAAAATTATTAAAAATATTATTTCTGGTCATAAGAAATTAGAGATTTAAAGAACCTTTTATAAAACAAAATTTTCTAGAAAAAAAGTTCAAAACCACCTAAATAAAGTTTTTTAATGGAAAAAGTTAAATGTGATTTGATAGTCCAAAAAAAGTTTTTGCAGACAATCTACACTGGTGTGCAAAACTTAAGCAACAGGTGGGTTTATTGCCATAACTTCACGAAAAATCATCTGAGAGACATGAAATTCAGAAATGAGGGAGAGTATTATGTACGTAAAGGATGACGAAAGCATCGGCGCTGAAAAAGGAATACAATGCATACAGTATGGAATCAAACAGAAACAAGCTTTATTGAACGCATAGTATCGCGACTCGTGATGGTCTATCCAACAGAAAGAACAACAAGCAGATGTTCTTTAATATGGTATATGCCCTCCAATCACTGCAATGGTTGCTTCGCACCGTCTCCGCATACTCAGAACCAACTGGTGCAACATTTCTTGTGGTAGGAGTGCTCATTCTTCAATCAGCATTTGTTTGAGTTTTGTTGGGTGTTCTCCGGATGATGTAAGCACATGCTGCAATACATCTCCCCAAAGCATCCCACACATGTTCGATGGGATTTAAATCTGGGGAGTACGCTGGCCAATCCATTCGAGTGATATCTTCACTTTCCAGCAGCTCCTCAACAGCAAGAGTCCGATGTGGCCGTGCATTGTCATCCATAAAAATGAAGTCTAGGCCAATGGCACCTCGGAACAGAAGTACATGGAGAAGTACCTCCTCACAATAGCGATCCCGGGTTACAGACCCTCTATCGAAAATGTGGAGCTCAGTTCACCCGTTTAGCATAATGCCTCCCCAGACAAGAACTCCAGGACCACCGTAACGGTGTCTTTCCTTGATGTTACTGGTATAAAACCGTGTCCCGATCTCTCACCAAATCAAAACGCGTTGAGAATCGCTTCTGGTACTAAACCGATTCTCATCCGTAAAGAGGACACGACTCCATTGATCAGTTGTCCAGTTTTTGTGCTCTCTGCACACTGTAAACGGTGGCGTCGGTGGTCAACTTTCAACGGGAGGCAGCGTTCAGGACGACGGGCGAATAGGCCCCCTTTGTGAAGGCGTCTCGCCACAGTAAACCGCAACACTTGTCGCCCCTTTGCTGTAGAGAGTTGCTGAACAATGACGCTTGCTGACTGCCTCTTTTCACCTGCAGGATGATATATCGGTCATACCCTGCAGTTGTCGTCCTCGGGCGGCCAGCACGAACCTTTCTAACAGCTGTACCTGTGGTTTGGAACGCTTTCCAAGCGCGCGAAACGACACTTTTGTTGATTCCGAACTCTGCAGCTACACTGGTGACGGTACACCCCTCCTCCAGCTTTCCGATCATTCTTCCACGTGTGAAGTCGTCCAGATGATTTCTTCTAGCCATATTTCACGAACTGACTCACTGGCACTTGCAGCGAATATGTTGAATTGCGTCTGCGTCCTTCATTTTATTCTACTGTTGAGCAGCACGCGCCGACATCACGTGTTTTGCGTACGCACACGTCGCTTTTGACGTTTCGTTCCTGATATTTGCATACGCATGACGTTTGTACTGACTAACGTGTTCACTGTACTGATCTCCAGACCTCCTTTTCTGCAATTTCATGGTTATCTGCTTAATTTTTACATTGTTGCTTAAATTTTGCACACCAGTGTAAATGAATATACATACATATAGACGTAAATATATTTCTTTATTTCTAATGGGGCTGCGGAGTGGTGTTTTACCATTGTAGACCTACGGTAAAATTCGACGTATAACGCGCCCTTTTAACACAAACACACACACAAGTAATATAAAAAAAAGTTAAGTCAATTCCTACTTAGATCAACAAAGAAAATTTCATTTTAGCTGCTTTTTATTAAATTGCTACAATTAATATAAATATACATACATAGGACAGATTCACAACATTAAATGTTAATTAGTTTTTATTCATTATCATTAAAGCATCATATTGTCATCCAAAACATCCGTGTATATAAAATTTAAGTTCAACTGAATTCTTTAAAACGCAAGAAAAAAAAAACCTTTTCAAGTTTTGACACACCAGTCGCCAAAAATGATACCGACGTGGCTGTATTTGTAATTCTTTAAATAATTAGTTTTAATCAATTAATTTTTATGAATTATAATTAAATTATTGTATTGCAATCCAAAATAATCATGTATATTAAATTTCAGCTCAATTGAGCGCTTTAAAATGTATTTTATTAACGATTGAAAATTCTACCAAGATAAATAAATAAATAAACAAGCAAACAAATAAATAAATAGAGAGTGTGAGCTATTAGTAGGAATTGAAAAATACGCTCAAAATTTACGGGTGTGCGTTATACGCTGGGTATAAAAATGATAGCTTCAAAAATAAAAATAAAAAACGATGAGCTTTAAAAAAATTAGACTTCTACACATAGATCGGAATACAGTTTATTTAAAAGAAATAACAAACCTAATAAACTCAAAAGAGTTATAGTTCTAGAAATATACAAATTTTTCTCAAAATTCTAGTATAAAAAATTGAATAAATGACTTCAAAACATAAGAGCTTTGCATACGTGCATTTCAAGTTTCTTCATAAAAAAAGAGGGGCGCTTTATACGGCGAATATACCTAAAAATTTAAAAAAAACTTTTTGAAAGTATTGGTGAGCTCTATACATAGGCCGGATTTCACGGTACTCATCACAAAATTTTCAAAATATTCGACATGTAGACTTTAAATTTGATGAGCATGTTTCCTTTGTTGAGTAGAGATCCACTTAGAATAGCTTATGAGAAAATCGACTCACAATGGGGCTGCAGGGGCGTTACAGATGAAATAAATATTCTGTTTTTGAACTATTAGACCTACGACTAGAAATTCGGCAATCATATTTCTTTTGTTGAGTAAAGATCTGCTGTGAATGGCTTGGGTAGAAATCCTCTAAATACTCTTAGAGACTAGTTTAAAATTACTTACGGTTATTTCATACAGGCTTTAATTTCGAAACATACTATAATCCACTTACCTAAAAGATAAAAGAATAATTTGTTAAAACACAGATAATGTAAAGTATTTAAATTTTTTTAAAAAAAGATTGAGATGAATAAAGCATATAAATAAAAAATAATTAAATATCTATAAAAAAAGCTGAAATATCATTAGTCTCACATAATTAAACTCGTTTTTTTTTTAAAAAAATACCCAGAGCTGCATAATAATTTGTTTGAATTTTAATAAAGATTAAAAATTGAAAAATTAATGCATAATTATAAATAAGAGAAAAGCAACTCACTCACTCATTCACTTAACGTGAAATCGGACGTACAACGCGCACTTTCAACACAAAAAATAAGATCGAAATTCACGGGTGCGTGTTATACGCCTGATATACAAACAACAGCTTTAAAAATTCATAAAAAGAATTTGTTAAAAAAAATTAGACAACAACATGTATCGAAATACTATTTATTTAAAAGAAATGACACATATTTAAAGAACTTAAAAGGTTATATTTCTCGAAATATACTATATTGTTTTCTAAAGCTTGGAATAAAATCACGAATAATTATAACTTCCAAATATAGAAGAATTGCGTTCGTAAAAAAGGGAGTGCCAGTTATATATGGCGAATATACCTCAAAACTAAAAAATTCAGCTTAAAAGTATAGTTGTGCGTTATGCGCCGATAGTACATTTCCCGGGAGTTGATGTCTCTTTTGAGTGCGGCACCATATAGGGGGAATACCAATCGCCACAATACTTTTGACACCCAGTTTCCTCGCCAGAGGGAGGCACCTAAACTTTGACGATGTGAAACAGCACTTAGAAATTTAATTTTGTCGAAAGCACCCGAGCAAAACAGGTGCTCAAGAGATCTTTTACATGCCGTATAATCATATGACATGGATGTTGTCGATTTGGTCATGAAGATCCAACGATTAGGGCCGGGGTCGATTGATTGAATATTAACGTTACACTGTTCAGCTACACGAGGGCTTTTGGCGACGGACCACGTACTTTTGAACCATGGTCAAGTGACATAAACGACACCTGAACTGGCACCCCCTCTCCTAACTACCCCACCACACCACGGGAGGACGTTTCAGCTCTCGACAGATTTAACGTGCATCGCTGCCCTACACAGTGGGTCTTTAGTGGTACTGGGCTCGAACTCGTGACATGGCAAGCCACGATCCGATACCTATACGGCTATCGTGGCTACAGGGCCGGGGTCGAACCCGCAACCTTAGGAAAACAAGGACAGTGACAAACGAACAGCGCCACCCAGCCGGTATATACGTAACTATACAGTGGCTCAAAAAACTGAGAATACAACTTACTTTTACTTGATTTATTTCAAATTACAAACAGTTTAAAGAAAAAATAATGAACAATCATACTCAATGATTAACTTCCAAAACGAATATAGTTTCAGAAACGTTTTAAATAAACATATGCAGATTTTTACCTCAAAAAATTGAGAACACATGAATGAAATTATTGTAATATCTTGCATACAAAGAAAGTGTCAATATTTTGTTGCATGTCGTTTAAGTTTTATAATAGCCTCTAAATGTTTGTAACCGATTTGACCAACTTTTTGGTGGTATCTGATGATATTTTACCCCATTCTTCTTGCAACATTTGTTTCAAATGGATTTTGTTTCTAAATTTGCGTTTTTGGACCACTGTTTCAATTGTGGAGCACAGACGTTCAATGATATTGAGATCCGGCACTGTGGGGCGGTGTGTGTAACTGCCGTTTGCGTGCAATGAAAAAAGGCGTCACATTTTAATGCAACGTACGTGTCGTGCGTTTTTTGGGCCGCTGTCCTGTTGGAAAATGAAATTTCCATTTAAACGCAAACTTTTAGCACTTTGCTTTCAATTGTTGCGAAGAATATGAAAGTAAGTCATATGGCTCATAATGCCATCTATACAAACTAAATTTCCTTCCCCGGATGAAGCCATACAACCACCATCACGTTTAACTGTAGGACGTGAACTTTTTGAATCCAAAGTGGTATTTCCATACGGTGCGCGACGGCCGTCACTGTCAAAAAAATGTTTTCAATTTACTTTCTGCCCATTTAACTTTCTTCTACAAGCTATTGTTCTTCAATTGACGGATTTTTGCAAACCTAAAACGCCTTTTTCCTTTTATTTTATAAGGCGATGAACGTTTTCTAATAACTCGACTTTTATATTCAGCTTATCTCATTACATTTCACACAGTTTCAGTAGTGACACAGGCGCCCGCGAGATGTTAGAAGATTCTGCAGCACGTGGGAGTGTACTTACATTAGGATCGATCTCGATTTTTTTTAAATTTTCTTTTTTGCGACATCGTATAGAATATCTTTCCTACCTTTTATTTTTAATGAGTCCATCACTTTTAAATTTTATAATGATTTTTTGGACACCAAGCGTGGCTTCTACCTACAATTTCAGCTGTTTCACACGATAAGATTCTCCTTTTTTGAATAATTTTAATACGAATTTCTTCACTTTAACACTGGTTTCTCTTCGAGGAACCATTTTACAATTAAAAGTTTGTCTTTAAGTTACTCTAACACATTTAATCACACAAAAATGATCATTGAAATGGTTTAAGAGAAGATTACGCAAAATTTGATTTTTATAGCATTCAAGTAGAAAATATTGAGCGGTAATTAAATATATTCTTCATGAGTGCATTCTTAATTTTTTTAGACAAAAGTCTGCATATGTTTATTTAAATTGCTTCTGAGACTTTTCAATCTAGAAGTTTTACGTTGATTGTTCTCTGTTTTTACTTTAAACCATTTGTTATGTGTAAAAATAGAAACATGTTTGCACTTCTCAGTAATGTGTTATTTATATCGAAAGTTAAATTTATCAAGTAAACGTGCAGTTTGAACGTCCTAACGCAAACCATTCCGAAGTTATGACGATTTTATCTCTTATAGTTCAATAATTGTCACCCTGTATTATAAATGACTTAAGATATTCTGAATAATGATAACATTGTGATTTAAGAAACTGTCTTCCAACTTTACAAACGAGTTGAAACAACGTATGTGCGTACGTTAAATTAAAAAAAAAACGATTCTCAAAGCCTGAATTGCACCCCATTTATTAAATTCGAAAAACTGTCTAAACGAGAAATAAATTATTATAATAAAAAAGCACAATATATGACATAAAGTAATTTATTAAACATGTATTCTTTTATATACGATTACAGAATTTTACTCTCACACGCTGTCATTTTACAGATGTGTTTTTAATACTATGTGTCACATGGATCCACACTTAGATAAAAACCAATTTTCAAACATTGTTATCATTTAAGTACTGCAAAAAGTTTTAAAAAAGAATCAAACAAATGTTTTTCTATAGATTTTTTTAAACACATATATTACATCTCGCACGCTTAGTAAACTTCAAGGGAAAAAACAAACCACGCAGAACATGTATCACCAGCAGCTGCTTATCATTCATAAAGAAAGGAAGACGATAGAAATACTTCGAGTCTTCGAACGAGATATTGTTAAATTTGTTTTTTGAGGACAGATTGCAGGTATGTATATGAATTACCCCATGCCAAAAAGATGAATAAATATTTAATGAAAATCGAAATGAATACCATAAATCTGTGTTCATTATTAAAATGTAGCAAAGAAAATTCCTTTTATAATTCAAAAATTCGAATACAGATGGCGTACATTTACACATTTCATAGTTAATAACACAATACAGAATTGTTAAAAACTATCAAAAGTACACTCTTTCCATATTTTAAATATTTAACAACAATTTTGAATTCATAATGGGTTATTTTACTTTGAATTTTTATATAGCTAAAACTTCATTATTCCATTTAAACTCAAAAGTCAATTAGAGTTAAAAACGATTTTTTTACAAAAAGGATAAAAGGAAAAAAAAGGTAATTTAAAAATATATTTATATATAGAATAATCTATAAACACACTCACGCACAATGTTAAACCTTAGAAAAGGCGCATTACGCATCAAAATGGATTACGCAAAATGCTAAAATCTTTACAGAATACGTATGCCTTAGGAAAAATTAAGAAGAAAGAGAAATGGTTGTAAATGTTTTCAGCATATATATTTATGAAATGTTTAAGCAACATTTTTAAGAAATATTTTTTACCTTTAGAGTTTCGTTTTCGGTTTAGTTTCAATCGCGTGCGGTGTCGCGTCTCTGTTTAAGAGTGTGTGTTCGCACTTGTACGTGTTATCCGAAACCTTACAAGAATGTGGAAAGTAATACTAGGCGTCAGATAAAAATAAGAATGCTGATAAGGCGATATGTGTAACGTATTTGAGTTGGTGTTTTTGCTCGTCGAACTAATGCAAAAAAAAAAAAAAATTGATTTATATGCTGGTTTTTTTAAATAGAATAAAGCTCTTGTGGCCTATATTATAAAATAGCGCGTGTACTTTGTATGCAATAAATTAAATGTTTTTTTATTTAATTAAAAGTCAAATTGAACTAGAGAAAATTATTCGAAGCCAAAATTATCGAACTACCGCATCACACTGAGTGACCCTTGTATATTCAGTGGATAAATATCAAATAGATTTCCAGTGTTTCACATATTTCGGGAATCGAACTCGCGTACTCCACGTCAAGTACTCATACCATTAATTGTGTTACATTTCATCCTGAAGCAACAAGAAAGTTATCGGACAATACGCAATTTATAACCATGGTCAAGTGACGTAGAGGACACGTGAACTTATGACACTCCCAAACTTCACAATACGTACACGTTGTGACGTTTGGGAAAGTTAATGGGTAACGTGAGAGTTAAGAAATTAAATAATTGATTTATTTACATCCACGGATATTAAATACAATATTTGCATTTAAATAGAAGTTATTTATACTATTGATTGTTTCAATACTACAAAGTATGTCCTTTGGGAAGGAGGAGGTAAACACAACCGTTCTTCTCAGTATTTCAAACCTTTCCACTCTGTTGGGGTGGAGTGGTCACCCTCGAATTTCAGTTGGAAAATTTAAAAGAACTAAATTAGACATTTTCAAAATACACTGTGTGCAAAATTTTTTTTAAAAAACCCATTTTTTCGAATTTTTCAAAAATAACAGAATTGTTCCTAACGAAAATTAATAAACATAAAATTAAAAAAATAAAAGAGGTTTTCTCTAATTCACCAATCAAATTCCATCCCTCTTTTTTTATTTCATGAAAATTAAGAAAAGGGATAAGACAGTGCTACGAACACTACTCTGCGCGGTTTTACTTTGGTTCGTGTTTCTGATTATTTTTTTTAAACTTTTGCAAACAATGGCACTGAAAGACAAATTACGATGGAAAGGAATTTGGAAATGGAGGCAGGCCAAGCGAAATCAGCAAGATGCCTCAATTTAGAGCGAAATGTCAGATTATGGAACCAGTTCCAGGAATAATGTCCAGAAAACCAGATTCAGGGCGCACAAGAACCACCAAAAGGCAAAGATACCGCTTCTTGGATTCAACTGCTAGGCGCAACATAGGGATGACAGGTACTTAATCGCACAAATGAGTTCTCTGCTGTCTCATATTTAAGAGGTATGCTGTGTAACCCGAAGGTTTAATGTGAAACAGCTTTATGTCGGAAGATCAACAGTCTGCATTCCCCTTATTCTAGTTTACAGGAATTCTCGATTAACATGACGAAGAAAATATAACTTTTGGAAACGGGAACAGTGAAACTCTATTCTTTACATCAGCGTTTCTCAAACTGTGGGGCGCCACCCCCTAGGGAGGCGTGATAACTCTATCAGGGGGGCGCAAGCATTTAGAAAAGTCGTAAACAAAAGATTATTTTAAAAAAATGATTAATTTACTGAAAGTAAAAAAAAACAATTCTGACATAATAAAAAATAAAATACACATATACACTAATATAATACGCTTATAAATGTATCAGTACTGCACGATGTATTTTAAAATTAATTGAACAATACCAAGTTAAAAACAACATTAATAATTACCAGCGACCCCATGTGCTTGTCATATATAGAGTGTTTTTTTAGAGGTATAGAACTTTAAATTGCAATAAAACAACGATGTATCATTCGATTGACATGAATTTTTTTTATTCGAAAGATAATCTTGTGGTATTACATTTTAAATATGATTTCTAGCATATGACTGCCACGGCTGGCTCGGATGTAGTCCAATTTTCGATGACTTTTCCCAACATTTGTGGCCGTATATCGGCAATAACACGGCGAATGTTGTCTTCCAAATGGTCAAGCATTTGTGGCTTATCCGCATAGACCAATGACTTTACATGGCCCCACAGAAAATAGTCTAGCGGTGTTAAATCACAAGATCTTGGAGGCCAATTCACAGGTCCAAAACGTGAAATTAGGCGGTCACCCAACGTGTCTTTCAATAAATCGATTGTGGCACGAGCTGTGTGACATGTTGCGCCGTCTTGTTGGAACCACAGCTCCTGGACATCATGATTGTTCAATTCAGGAATGAAAAAATTTAGTAATCATGGCTCTATACCGATCACCATTGACTGTAACGTTGTGGCCTTCATCGTTTTTGAAGAATTCCACCAGCCCATAAAGGGCACCAAACAGTCCGTTTTTCTGGATGTAACGGTGTTTCGACATACACTTGTGGATTAGCTTCATTCCAAATGCGGCAGTTTTGTTTGTTGACGTAGCCATTCAACCAGAAGTGCGCTTCATCGCTAAACAAAATTCGCTTATGAAAATCGGGAACAACGGCAATCTCGTTTTGGGCCCATTCGACGAATCTACGCCTTGCTTGATCATATTTAAAATGTAATGCCACAAGATTATCTTTCGAATAAAAAAAATTCATGTCAATCGAATAATACATCGTTGTTTTATTGCAATTTAAAGTTCTATACCTAATAAAAAAACACCCTTTATAAAATTACATACAAAAATTAACAATTATCTTAATAATACTTTGTACTGTTTATAATTAATATCTTAACAGCTGATTAAAAGTTACGCAGTTCACCCCTCAATGACACCATTTTCCACGTAGACACACTAGGTGGCGCATGTGATGTATTGGAAGGTAGGGAAAAGAAAAGGAATAAATAAGCAAATCCTCTGAAATAAGTAAATCCTTCACAAACTCTGTCGAGGTCCTTTTATTGCATTCCAAAACCCTCTAAATAATTTTATGGATAGCAATGCCCAGAAAAAAAATCGTAATTCGAAACGACGTATATATACGCTCAAGACAATAAGCGTTTTGGCTCAGCGAGACTTATATATACGCCAGTGACACCTAAGAGGTTAAAAATTATTGTAGCTTTAGCGTCAAAATATAGTATTATTGAATTCAAAACATTGTTATTGTATGTAAGGGGGGCGCGATGGAAATTTTCTGATAGAATATTGGGTAGCAAGTATTGAAAGTTTGAGAAGCACTGCTTTACACTGATGAGTCTGTATTCAATCTGAGAACTTTGATTCTCGATGTGTTCACTGGTGCAGAGAAGGTGGAAGGGTTCCCCCTTCCACAAATGGAGAGGTTCCATCCCTCCAAGGTCATGGAAGTGCATTTGAAACACGTTTAACACGAAAACGCTTAAGATGAAATTTGAGATAACACGAAATAATACAACGGTTCCTAGGAGCTACTATGTATTTTCATGCAGTTTTTTCTCTTTACATTGATATGAAAATCGCTTAGCACGAAAAGATTTCCCGAATGGGAATGAACAAAATTCGGAAAACATCAGCCGGATTGGAATGTCCTACTGTATCATCGGAAGAATCTCTTATAGTAGATGATGATAATGTGTGTACAGAACCAATTAAGACAGTTGAAAATGGACAGACGTTCGCCTTCTCTCCTTCATTTTCTAGCGCGTCCACTGAAAGGTTCGTACATGAGCATAAAGAAATCATAAAAATCCATGAAATTTCTAAGACCTTTAGGAAATTCAAAGTGAAAGCTAAAAAGAATCCAACGTGAAGTGTTCCCGTTGAAAGAACCATCGTTATGCCCGAGAACGAGAGTGTTCGTGACAAGCGATTTCATGGGCTTCTTTCAACATCCATTTAAATACTCATATTCACCATGACACGGTATCAGGAACAGATTGAGAACGGTTGGAGATGAACACCGTATTGATCTCACTTTCAGAGGCCATTCATTGTCCTTTGAATGGTGATTATTCTTTTTGGTCGAGATTCTTTAGAAAATTGTGGGGTAATGGACTTGTCACACATGGGTGACATTATTGCATTAAGAGTATAAATACAGTGATCGGTAGAAAATTAAGTACTCTGTGAAGATTACACCCAACTCAAACATGGTGATGAAATAAAGTATACACGATTTCGAATAGTCTTTTTCGTCAGTTTTTTAAACTTTATTTTGATTTGTGGAATTAATGCCTCCGTGATTTCCGAGATAAATAGAATTAATTTAACGATCTCCTTACCTGAAGAAACCCATATTTTCATTTTGAAGTACAGTCAAACCTCTATATTGCGAATTTTTCTATATAGCGAACTTTTTTCCTGGAACCTTGACTATTTCTCGATTTTCTGCGTAAAATAACCTCTACAGCGAAGTGCATTTTTTATATAACAAACTTTTTCTTTTGTGATACAATTTTTGTTCTTCCTCTTTTTAAAGTACTCTGAAAAAATTTCAAGTTATTCTCTCTTTAACACATTTTATGGTGGTCATAAATCTTGAACTGGTTTTATTAGATCCTAACTCGCCGAGAGCAATAGAATTCTGGACATTTCATCCAAGAAGTGTAACCTTTAACTCCCTTTGTCCAGCTCATTAGTCACTTCGCGATATCCTCTTTCACCCTCAGTGGAGTTGTCCCGTGTCCCCGTGTTCTAATTATAAAATAATGTATGTTTAATGTTACTTGAGAATGCTTTAAATTATAAAATGTCCTTAAAATTCATTCATTTTAATCTAAAATTATTTTCTTAATATTCAAAATACAGTGAATTCTCCAACATTCTGTTTTCTTGTTTACCTTATAGTTTTTCTTTCTTTCTTTTTTGATGGGTAAGAGAAAATAAACATGCATTAATTTAAAAAAGGTGTGGATAATTATTTTTCTTAATGTATAGTGTTTATGAACTTAAAATTTGTTTTATGTGGTTTATAAAGTATATTAAAAGATGAACCTCTATATAACGAATTTTTCATATAACGAACTTTTTCTGGGATTTAGCGATTTCGTTATATAGAGGTCCGACTGTACTTGTGTTTATCTTAACACCAAAGTCAGTGAGTGAGGGATAGTGACGTCGCTGTGCAAAGCAACGCGAGGGTTAGTAGCGAAATGATCTCGTCATTTCGAAGTACGATCAGGCGACGAGTTCGACACCTAATCTGGCAAACCCCTCTACGAATTTCGACACTACACCAACGGATGAACTTTGAACCTCGATAGAAGGGCTTCGAACCGTAATTTTTTACGTTCCGGTTCAACTATAAAAAAATATATCGGTTCAGTTCCAGTTTTCGTTCAGCCCAAAATAACGGTTTTCGGTTCAGTTCAGAATGAATAATTTTATTTTATGTATATTCCTATGTGTACCAAAATGATAGTTCTTCCATAAACTAAAAAAATGTGATTCTGTTAAAATTTGGAAGATTTTATTCTTTTTTTAAAATTCGTACACAATGTGAATTGTGGATTCGATGAGCAGAGAACGGTGAGCATTGGCGTTGTTATCCACTTGCAAAATTGCATTTGACATCTAGGTTGATGATTATGTTGATCATGTGCACCTTCGTCGCTTGACGCTCACGTCGTGCATTTGGCCTTGCAGTTATTGTGTAAAAATTATGTTTGTTTATTTAACATTGAAAAATGCCTCTAATTATTAATTTATCTTCTAAAGTGATTTCACTCTTTTGTTTACACTCTCGAAAACGCCCTTTACAGGCTAACTTGTACTGTTGGTGCTGCCAAAATCACCATTGTACTCATATACACAAGTGTGGATATAGAAATTTTTTTTCTCTTTCTAGAAATCTAAGAAAACATGTTTTATATCGAGCCTTCGTACATTCTTGAAATTATTGAAAATTAATTCAATGTCAATCTCGGTAGAAATTCGGGATGTAAGTTTTTATTGCCTATTTTTTTAAGTCTCTAAATCGTCTTCATTTTTATCGTTTTCAGCAGAAGATAGTGTGTCCTTGTTTACAATTGAAACGGATTTTTCCAAAAATTGTTATTTGTTCGAAATATTCTTTAAATGTTGCGCAGCCTGAACATTTTGTGACATAGATAGCAAAATTTTATAACTTGGGTCCAAATTAACTGCTCCTACTTAAATGTTATGGTTGATGTAAAATAAGAAAATATTTGAGTTGGTTATATACTTACAAAATAATTCAAGATATGTGGAACCGAAGTAAACCAATATATTTTTTGGTTTAGTTCCGGATTTCATTCCGACTAAAAACTGTTTTTTTTCTCGTTTTCTATTCAGATCTGGTTCAAAGCCCGGCTCTACAGATTCAACGTGCAACAACCCTTCTCCACGGTAAGTCTTCAGTGGCACTACGACTCCGACTCATGAGGCGTTGGTCATTGACCAAGAGAAAGAAAAACAGCAAAAGTCGGTTCTTGTTCAATTGACGTGGACGACACCTGAGCTGGCACCCCCTTCTCCTAACTACCACACCACACCAACTTAGAAGGAATATTCTACCAATACTTAGCAGAAATATTCATTGAAATCCACTCTTCCAAGATATATGGCAGCACGGGTTCTATGATGAGTATTTTAGCGGGGAAGGTGAACAGTTTTATAGCAGACGTTGCGTTTTTAGCTGACGGCGTTTTCAGTGGATCGCAAAGATTGGCATTTTTGACCCGAAAAAATAGTTCATGTCAAAAGATAAGTGTTATTTTTTTATATGTAAACGAAGACCTTAAAAGCGATTTGACTGTTCATTTTAAGTGAACAGTGTATATAATTCAGTTGAATATCTTTAATTAATTAATTAATTAACTCTAACGGATTAAATTTCACAAAGTTGAGTATTTTGTTTATGCATATCCCTTAATTTTCAATGCAGTATTGCATGAAAAAAACTGCAGTAAATCATAATGCGGTAGATAAAGGGTTAAAGATAGATCGGTTGCGTGGCGTAGTTGGTTTGTCGCTGACCTTGTACGCCTAAGGTTGCGGGTTCGACCCTAGCCCAAGTCGGTGGATTTTCATGATGCAGAAAATCGACAACATCCTAGTCGTAGGATTATAAGGCATGCTAAAGTTCCCTAAAGTGCCTGTTTGGTTTGGGTGCTCTTTGCAAAATTAAATTCCTAGAACTATTTCGCACTGTCAGAGCTCAGGTGTCTCCCTCTGGTGTCAAAATTATATTGGGGTGATTAGTATTCCACCTATAGGGTGCAGCACTTAACAGTGATACTGACTCCCGGGAAATATACTTGGTCTGTAATGGTAAATAGCAGTCCCACTGGAATTTTTTTAAAAAAAAATTAAAAACACAGATTTATATAAGTGATGCATCAATGTTTATAATCCGAAAGACCAAAAAAAGCATATTTTTCAAGCAAATTATTTTTCTTATTTCGACTACGTTTGAGAGAGAGAGATTATTTTTATGCCCCACGCTATTTGGGACAAAGGGAAACGAGTATGTGAAAATAGAAACTTCGTCATAGTGAAACCTATTTCAAAAATTTGGGGAAGTCTCATTTTTTTTTTTTTTACACAATCCGTTTCCCTTCTTTTCAGGAATGGAACGGATGACGTTCGAGTCGCGTGACTTTTATCCTCCTCTAACAAAGTAGTAGTAAGAGCTCAATACAAACATCAGAACAAACGCGACAGAAGAAAAAAATTAAATTACCTACGCAGTCAGTCATACATCAGCGCTTACATTTTTTACTTGAAAAAGTACTTTAAGAGAAACGGCTTTTGGAACAGACTTTCAACGTTATGTAAACGGCAGATAAAAATGAAATAAATAAAACACACGTTAAAAAGGGGCTCCATCTGTCATTTTGCGTTGCGTGACCACCTGACTTAAATCCATCAAATTGCCAGATGCCTTCGAAAACATTATCGTTTGCATTTGGTAGAGGGGCTCGGTAATAGCGGGTTCTTCCTCGTGAAATTTGAAATTCTATGCTAGGTCGTGTTTAACATGTTCCATCAAAAACTATCTTTTAAGTTGAGAAGTGGCATTTTGTGTTTATTGAACGCGCAGCCCTAAATGAATATTAAATGAGCTTAATATATTAAAAAGTACTTGGGGATAAAATAAAGGCTTCCTCTTAAAGTTTTTCAGTAAAAACTTCGATTTTTATTATCTTTTTCAACCGAAAAGGAATGCTGGTTTTATTTTAGTTTCAGCATTCAAATTTCCTTTTTTTGTTACTTATAACTCGTTAATTTGTGGCAACGAGCTTCTTTAGGACATATTATGCTAAACTCAAAGTAAGAAAAAAAAACAAAAAAGTAATATATCAAAAAAATTTAAGTCAATTCCTACTTGGATCAACAAAGAAAAATTTTATTTTAGCTACTTTTTATTAAATAGTTAAAATTAATATAAATATGTATATACATATGATAGAATAACAACATTAAGCGGTAATGAATTTTTATTATTGATCATTAAAGTATCGTATTGTCATCCAAAACAATCGTGTCTTTTAAATTTCAGTTCTACTGAATGCTTTTAAACGTGAGAAAAAAACCTTTTCAAGTTTTGACACAAGTCGTCCAAATAACCACAAAGTCGCCAAAATAGATGCCAAAGTGGCTGTATTTGTAATTCTTAAAATAATTAGTTTTAATCAATTAGTTTTCATTAATTATAATTAAATTACTGTATTGTCATCCGAAATAATCGTGTATATAAAATTTCAGCTCAATGGAGCGCTTTGAAATGCATTTTATTAACGATTGAAAATTCCACGAAGATAAATCAATAAACATTTAGAGAGAGTGAGCTAATAGTAGGAATTGAAGAATAAGGATTACAGTTTATAGAACACTAATGGAAAAAGTTATATTTGCGTCGCACTATAAAGCAACACGAGGGCTATTGGCGACGGACCTCGTCATTTTGAACCATAGTCAAATGACGAGAACGAGATCTGGTACTCCCTCTCCAAACTTCTACTTCTCGCTATCGAGAGGACTTTCAGTCTCGACGTATTAAACATGAACTACCCCCCTCCCAGACACACACGGTGGTGGTTCTTCAGTGGCACCAAGACTCGAACCCGCGTCACGCCGGCCACGAGTACGTGACCATAACCACTAGGCTACCGCAGCCACGAACGTAAAGTGGAAAAAAGAAACTCTCTATTGCTGTTTATGAAACAATAATGGCAAAGAAAATTTTTACTTCTTGTTTCGTGTAATTTACATCCCACTAGAGTAAGGGTACTCATCCTTTTTTCTGCTGGGCCGCATACATATGTCAGCTATTTCACGTGGACGTACCTTAGCGGCATGGGGGTACTCTAAATAGCCGTCAAGCCGCAAGTCCTCTCGTGATGTTGGTGGAAGGGGAAGAAAGGTGGGAGGACCCTGACCTCCCTTCCTCAAAATTGGAGTGGAATCGAGGCAAAACGTTCTGTTACCTGCATGGTGCTCAAAGCTACAGATAATGACAAGCGTACATCTAGTCCTCTACCCTGACGAATTTCGTGGGCCTCGATCTGACATCGTTAGACAAGTGGCATTAGTAACAATAACAACAGAGAAGAACAGCTTTATCAGGAGGGGAGGGACGGGCAGGTATATCAATAAAAATCTACTTGAATAAAAAAAGTTTTAACGAACTTCGTTAAATGGCATTTTCAAAATATTCTTTTCCAATACAAGTATCAGAAAAGAATGCAAAATACCAGAGGCACGTGACCCATAGAAGCACATTGCGTGATCATTTTTTGAGCTCCATTGAGTCGCTGAGCTCAATGAAGGAAGAAACAAGCAAAAACAAAAAAAAAACCCATCACAAACGGCGTCACTGCAAAAGTATATGCAATTGAGCGGCTACTTGAAAATGTATTTTATGCGCATTCGTTGGGGGCTTGACTGCAAAAAGATTTTCGGAATTAGAAAAACATTGATTTCGATGCCTTTCTCTCGAAGCGAATCTTTGCGCATCGATTTCTTTGTACTTTCTTATATATTTATATTCAGGCATGCATGTCTTAGTGAATTCCAACAGTAAGTTATGGGGGATTCTAAACAACTGATTTTTTATTGCTTCTAAAATGTATACGCACTCTTAAGCGCCGAACAATCACCTATAGTTTTTTCGAAGAGCGCAAAGAGTTCGCAGTTTAGACTGGAATTCGTTGTTTTTCTTTCTGTCTATAGTGCCGGGGTAGCATTGTGGTCCAAGTAAAGGATTCGGTTTTGGTGTGTCATGAATTCGAGACTCGTCCTGCTGAAGACCCGTCGTTCAAAAGGGGGCCAATGTACGTTAAATGTCGAGGCTCAAACATCCTCTCGTTGTTGTCGGCGTGTTCTTCCCAAAGGGAAGGAATGGAAATTGCCAGAGCCTGAGACAAGTTGGACTTTTACACGATAGATGGTGACACCCCCTAACTCCACGATTTAGGCATGGAACTGGGGGAGGGAAATATTCTCCAGCCCCCCTGTACCCGTGGTTTTAACTGCGACCACCCACAAAACTTTTGGACCCATTGATTTAGCGAGCACGTACTCCCCTCGTGTGTACTCGGAGATTATTTGGTGGCATCGGGCAACGATCCCAGGCCCTCTGGTCTGGAGTCCGATACTCTAACCACTAGGCTTTCCACGTCCTCCCATTAGTGATGAAGTTAGGAGATGGGGTGTCAGTTCAGGTGTGTGTCTTCCTCGTCACTTGACCACGATTTGGTCCGTCACCAAAAGCCCCCGTGTAGTTGAATAGGGCGACGTTAATGTTCACTCTGGCTATGTTGTGACCGCAGTAGCCGAGAGATTACGAACAATCACGAACTCATGACCCACAAGTCACGAGTTCCTCTAATGCCACTGAAGGTCTGCCATGTAGAGGGCCCGATGCATGTTAAATGTATCATGTCTCAAAGTTCTACCCTGTGGCGTGTGGAGGATGTTTGGAGAGGAAGTACCACATCCTGTGTCGTCCTTGCCACTTGATTGCGGCTCAATATTACGAAGTCCGCCGCCAACAACACTCGAACTTCTATATAATGCGACGTTGCGATACGTTCACTCTATCTGTCAATCTTTAACTGTCCCTGGTGTTCTACAAATGACCGTTGTGGTTTGTTGCTGTTCCATGAATCGCTGAAAATTTATTGTGAAATAATTTCGTGGGATAATGGTTTAGATCGCAAGTATTTACGCTTTTTCAAGATGCAAAGAGCTAGTTGATGTGAGAAATTGAGGAAAAATACACTGAAAAAAATAAATCTAAATCTATCTTCCAAAATGATTTGGGGATATCTCAAAAAGTATAAATATTAGGTTTATCTTTCAGTTTCCACATGAAAAAAGGTTTCTCTAAAGGAATAAATAGTTTATGTTTGGCCGTAGTGGTAGCGAGCTGCAAAGCGCGGCGAAATTTTAGTCGAGCCAACTGCTACAACTCAATTCCACTCATGACTCCTCACGAATATCTCGAGTAAGCGAGTAATAGCGTCACACTATTCAACTACTCGAGGGTTTTTGGCGAAAGACCTCATAATTTTGAACCATGGTCAAGTGACAAGAATGACACCTGAGCTGGAACCCCCTCCTGACTTCCGCACCACACCAACGGGAGCACGTTTGAGCATCGACAGATTTAACGTGCATCGCCGCCTTACACGGAGGATTTTCAGCGGTACTAGGATTGAACTTATAACATGCGGGCTACGAGTCCATTATCTTTACCACTTGGCTACCGCAACCACCGACCAATGGTTATGGACAAGAACTGGAGATCGATATTGTTCAATCGCAGCTTCAAAATGTAGAGAAGGCCCGTTGAGTAGAGCAGTGCTCCTCGATGTAGTGCTCAACCACTACATCGCCACGGACCGGTCAATGTTTGATAATTTTACCACGGCCCGCTGAGGGGAGGAGGCGTTGATTGCTCATATTTTAGATTGTTTTGATTTAAAATTTTTTATTTAACTGTATTTGAACATGCCTTCAGACTAAACTACAGTTACACCAAAATATGAACATAAACTGCTTTAACATTTATTATAAATTTATTTCCGTAAAATGTCGCACACACCCGAAAGAAATTTCCCACTGAAAATAAAATGGAAATAATTTAATGCTCTTTGTGCGGCCTGGTACTATTTGATCCCTGGACCGGGACCGGTCTACGGCCCGGGGGTTGGGGATCACTGGTGTAGAGAAGGTGGTGCACGCTAAATCTACCGAAGCTCAAAGTCCACCCATTAGCGGATGTGGAAGTTTGGAGAGGTCAGTTGCAGCTCAAATGTCGTCATTGTTACTTGACCATGGTTCGAAATTACGAGGTTCAATGCCAAAAGCCGTTGTGTGGCTTCACAGAGCAACGTAAGTTAAAATGAAACCAAAGTGCATTACATATTCCATTATGAGCCTACAAAGGGGAGTTCACACAACATTAATTATAAATTATTTTATTCTAAACTGAGAATAGAATTAAAAATGATCAGGTTAAAAGTATATGAAATAAATAATATTAATAAAAATATACATTGTATATTTTTTTAAAAAAGGATAACTACATTTTTTTTTCTTTGTGAAATCTTATTTGTGATCAAAGGCAAATTAAAATTAGGCCACCTATCAAATTTCTAAGAAATCTGGTCCTTGCGTCCAAAAATCTCCACTGTAAAGACACGTAAGCGAAATCGGTCAACCCATTAATTAAATTCCGTTATTTCTTCCAAGCGATTGGCAACATCTCCAATGTAATCTGGCGACGGAAAGAAATGATGGCTTAGACATGGGTAATTGGGGTCTTAAATTAGAGGAAGAAATAACGGGAAGAGCGGAATTCGATTTTGGAGGGATTACACCTTCCACTGAGCGAAGAATCTTCTTTTTAGTGGGGGAGAGTGGAAGACGGAAGGAAGTGAAAGTGGAGGAGGAGTGGGGGAGTGTGAAGAATCGATGGATCTTCAATCCGAGTCAGGTGTTTGTGTGCGTAGAGGGTGTGTTTTCTATTTCCGGAATTCCGAAAAAAGGACGGATGGTCAAGAGCTCCAGAGAAAAAGAGGGGGAAAAGTTCCGATATGAGTGGGAAGAATCAGGATGATATGCGTTGATCTGACCACTGGTCAGTACCAAGTTATCTGTGATTGTATTTGTGAGCGGGAAGTGATAGTAAAAATACTTATCATTTATGTAAGCGTAAAATGTTAACTGATTGATAACATACACACACCAAATTAATACACAAAAATTGAAAATGAGTCAGATGATGCCTATGAACAATTCTTAAAGCAATGTATAGCCTTCAAGGTTTCGTTATTTATGTATAGAGATAAACACATACATAAGGAAATGTATTATTACATATAACGATACATTAAAAAAAATTATTAATATACGTATATTAATCTATGCGATAAATGATTCCACCTCTATGGATGTTTGTACGAATGACATCGCTTCACTCCACCGCCGTTCGACCGAACACGATGAACATTGGCATGTTTATGTATCTTTTTGTGGAGAAGGCTATCCTCTTTGTTGCAGCTCTCCACCAGAGGTGGCTCTACAGCATATCAACTTTTACACCGATCCATCAATCGTCAAGTTGCCAACTTGGATGTCAACTTGGCTCTATCGCCAACATTTTGCTATGTTTCCATTGAATCGCTATTATATTGTAAGAAACGGCACTGCTTGCGAATATTACAATTTTAACATAAAATAAATACAACAGAAAGTAATATTAACGTATTACACATCCACATATAAATTACTTACACATTTTGAATGTTCATTACACAAAATTTCTAACGATGTGTTACTTTTCATGAAAAGAGATCAGCTTAGGGTTTTCAAAAAGACCCACAAGAGAGTTACGGGGCGTTATAAATAAATTTAAAAAAACCCCTTTTTTTCAGCTATTAGAACTACAGTTTTAAAATTTAACAAATAGGGTTCTTTTGTTCAGCTGAGATATGCAAAAAACCTATTTCGCGTGCTTAATTTGCAATTCTTGTAAAATTAACTCATTAAAAATGTCTTTATCCTTCAACCTGTATTGTTTAATTTTTCAATTCACCCGTGCGAAAAATGGATATACCAGCTAGTATTATATAATGTATAATTATATTCTTACGAAATAGATTTAAATGGAAAATCAAATAAAAGTATTATTTAAGTTAATGCATGAAAATTAAATAAGAATCTAAGGATAGAAGGAGCTGACCTTGGTTGTATGGCAAGGATGACACCTATAGCTAATATTTAACTATTTCCTATTTTCTATAAAATGCCATATGAAAGGTCAGTGGAAACGTTTACATTAATGTCATGGTTAAAACAACACGATGGCTATTGGGTTTCGACCTCATAACATTAAACCACGGTCAACTGACGAGGACGGCATCTGAGCCGGCACACCTCTCTTAAAAATTTTGTAGCACACAAACCAGTGAAAAATCTTTCCTCGCATGAAAAAAAATATCGAGTCTGCAAAGAAATAGTTTAACAACTGAATGCTCGAAATCGTGCCAGATTGAAAGACACGTTATACCCCTGGTTTTGCTGTATAAATGAAGAAGGATGCAAGCACAAATTTCGCATTGAAATTTATATTTATCATTTTATTTAACAAGAAAGATGTGAAATACTTATAGTTTATGTTGTCTGTTTCTTATCTTGATGATGATGATGATAAATGTTTAAAAATACATAATGTATATACGATTTTATTTTTTTTAATTTCTGTTGAAGTATTCAGTTTATATTTGTGTTAAAAAGAAATATCTTTAAATGATTCAAAATTCATCACATATAATAGAACTAATCACATGAATTTTTATTGTTGACCTATTCTCTAATTCCACATGCATTATCGTGGAAATCGAATTGTTTCAAAAATTCTCTACAACGTGGCACGCTGAATCATGTAGATCAGGGGTGGCGAACCTTGACGGATCAACGTGCCATTTTTCTAAAGAGATGCTTAATGAGGTATAGACGTACCATCATATAATTTTGACTTGTGATTATTGGGAAAATAATAACAATAAAAAAAACTAAATACTAATTTCACAAAATTCTTTATTTACTACGAAAAAATACGTTTTGCACTGTATGGTAGTAAATGTTTCAGTTATACGTGTAATTAAATTTAAGTAACATTAGTATGACGTCTGTTGTTGCATAGTATATACATACGTATATAAATGACAAAAATAACTTATATTAGGATTGTAAGATGTTACACTTTTAGCAGAATGCATGTTGAATTGGAGTCATCTGCCAAACGGTTTCTAAAAGTCTAATGTTATTCATCTCTGAAAATAATGACTCATGGCATAGGTGGATGAAAATATAGTTAAAATAGCATGAGCCTGCTTCTTCAAACAGTTAAATGTGTCTGGAATCGAATTCCATGTTTGCAAAATTGCTTGTTAATCTTTCTGTTTCAATCCATTCCAACTTTTACCTTGTTTCAATACATTTTCGAATCCATATCGAACTAGACTAGAAATCAATAAGTTGCATTTTAAATTTTTCACATTTTAACCAATCGAATTGTAGCAAGTTCAGTTTATTAAATAATGTCACATCGGGGTACATTAGTAAACTTGAACATTTCCGACAATTTTTTTGAACTGAGAAAACCTCATTGAAAATTCCCTGATTAAAAAGTCAATTATGGAAATAAATTCTTCAATTTTTATATCTTTGTCTGTGGTTTCTCATGTGCATTTTAATCTTTGAAATTTTTTTTCAAGTTTGGGGTTCCTTGTAATAATATAGTTTCTGAACTAAAATGCAAACCGTTTTGATTCGGGACGTGCCCAAAATATTGGGCCGCGTGCCAACGGTTCGCCATCCCTGATACAGATTGGTTTATCACGCCACGGATAAAAGATTGCTGACATCTGTTCTTTACAATGGGTCTTCTGTAGCATCAGAACTCGAACCCACGACACGATGGACACGAGTTTGCGACCATAACCACCAAGTGACCGCGGTCACGGGTAGAAGCCAGAGGATCTACGAAAAAGTAATTTTTGATGAAAGATTATATTTCAAAGAACATAAAAAGTCCAATTGAAGGGAAAGAATTGCACCTAATAAATACCAAACCGAAAAAATAAGATCCAGCCAATCGACCGAGACGCTAGGGCGTTATGGGCGAGTGGGGAAGGGGATCATAAAGTAGAAGGAGTTCGCCCCTTAAAAGACAATGAGAGAAAACTCATTTTGACTTCGGGAAAGGAAATAATTTTCTTACTTCACCGAACCGAAAGTGTAGTTATTTGAAACCATTAATAAGAAAAGACAGTCGCAGTTAAAAGTTAAAAAAAGAAGAATCATCAAATGGTACTAAAAAACTTATCTGAAAATTACCGTTAAAGAAAAGGACGATTTGTTCGAAGAATTCGGAAAAGTTCTCAATTAATCTTTTTTTTTCATCGTTTAAAAATGTTTTAGAGAGAGAAAAAGGAAAAGTAATATTCTTCCTCAATTAATATTTTTAACGTAATCAGGTGTCCTACAGGAAAAAATCCATTTGTTTTGAAGTAGAACTTTTACGTTTCAAGTTATAAATGAAAATATTGGGACAAAAAGTTTAATTTCTTTCGAAAGTTCAATTCATACCGAATTTGTTTTTAATGGTAAAATCTATATAAAATAAAAGTACTTTCCCATTTCAACTATTTTAAAACTAATCCTGGATTACTTTTATGTTACTTAATAATATATTTTTCAAATATCCAGTTTTGATAACCTTCGCATTGGAATTTCAATCAAAAATATCGATAATGATCACATGATCCTTTTTACGACAAAAAGTTTCGAATTCCATTCTTACAAATCTCATCAGAATTACCATTTTCTCTTTCTCTTACACCAAATGTTCGATTTATTTTCATATACAGTAAAGTAGTTATCGTTAATTATATTCTGTTTCGAAAACTCAAAGTTCTCCCTTGTTGCCGAGCAAGGATGGTCACGAACTCGTGGCCCTCGAGACGTGAATTCGATTTCTGTTGCTACAGGAGACCAGTAATGAGGGGCTGATGCACGTTGAATCTGTCGTGGGTGCCTCTTGTTGTCGTAGTGTGGAAGTTGGAGAATGGGGTGCACGTAAAATGACGTCCTCGTCGCCAGACCGAGTTACAAAATGACGAAGCTCGTCTCCAACAACCATCGCTTACCTTTTTAGAACGAAGTCAATAAAAAAGTCAAATAAGCAAATTATACTTATAGGATAAGATGAATTCCACTTGTAGAGGGAAATTATTATATTGTGTGGGACTTTTTTTTCAATGGAGTTCGAACTTACAATTCTTAAACCAGTACACACTCTCATTTTAAGACTCTAATATACGATTCTACACAACATGGCTTTCTAAACTATAATCTGCACATACTTTAACCCTTTCGCGGGGACGTACTGATCAAATGCAAACATTTTACAGAAGCTTGTGTCACATATGCATCGTCCCCGGCATCCGCTTGATGCACTGATGGATCGCGGTGAAAAGGTTAATATATGGAAATAAACGGAATAAATACTTATTCTTTCCTATTCTGAACTATTTATGGAATAATATTGAGTTAATTGATTGTATATTATGAAGTAGTATAAAGAAATTTAGGAGAGCTGTTGGCAATGGATTCCATCCTTTCGAACCATGGTCAAGTGACCTGGTACTCCCCCTCCTCTCCTCTCATGCCACATAAAGGTGAGAAGGTTGGGCTTCGTCAAATTTAACACTAGAACATTCGGGATTTCGATCACCCTTAAACGTCTACCAGTGCCGTTTCGGCACAGCGATATAAAATCTATAAAATAATTGTTTTAAGGCTGTTTTCGCCACAGACACAAGAGCGTGAACTTGACGAGGAGCACATTTTCGGACAGAAAAAATGCCTCAATTTTCATAGAAATTTATGAGCTTGTAAATCATGCATTTGTTTATAATATAGTGTTTTAAAATTTTTTAAATGTTTCATAGATAATTAGTTTTTCCTTTTAACATGCAAAAGGAAAGCTCGTTTAGCATTATGGTATAGGAGAAAAAGTGCTAAACACATTTTATAAAAGAAAAAATGTGCCAACTCAGACAAAAACGAGTAATATGATGAAATAAGTGACTCTACAGGATAGTGAGGCCAGAATATAATATTAATGTTGGAGTACTTTTATATATGAAAAAATATTCCGAATTGGGGTCCTATTCTTTAACATTAGTCGAAAACAGCCTTAACTAATTAATTGCAGGACTACAGTTCAGTAGGGTCTATAGTCTTAAGATTTTTTAATATTATTTCATGTAATTATCATATATTATGACCCCTTATATCATAAAAATTGATGTTGACATTATGTTTTGCGAAGCTTGTTGGACCGCTGCTTCGTCACAAAACATTTCAAGTCGCAAGTCTGTCAGGAACATTACTTTTATGCGGTATTCATTCCGTGCCATGCTTAGTGACATATCTATCAGGATATACTGGAATATTATCATCTGCACTTTCTTCAGATTCCTCGCAATCTCTTTCACTCAATCTTTTTTCATTGGAATCGAAATTAGAGCAGGTCAGCTCACCAACATCCAATTCATTTTTCAAAAGCCCTCGCAACAAACTATCACTTTCATCAGGGCTTAGATCTTTTCTACGAGCCATCGTTTTCAGGGCATCTGCTCCGCCCTAAGCTCAAGTTTATCTGCTCTCCCTTTATTAGCAGATAAACATATACTCTATAACGAAACGCTTAGAACGACAATTTGAGTGTAATTAATTCATTTCCACAGTGAACCCAATAACAAGGTCAAAGAAATGTGTGATAGGACTTGGGGGGAAGTTTGTTTTACTAATAGTATCTACTTAGTGAACTATATTTTGTTGAACGACAGCTATTTATAATGCTAAGCTGCCTTGGTGTCGAAATGATACCAGCAGACGTTCTAGGTACATATAGTTGTAAAATCTCTCCTAATTGACCTAGAACCACAAAACTTTTTCTGTGTAATCACCAGGGAAAATAATTAAAAGTCATGAAAATTTTTCAAATTCCCTGTAACAATGCGGAAAGGAGAACAAAGTAAACAGGCCCCGGTGTAAAATTGACACCGACGAACACTGTATTTGGTGTAACGTTTTGAAAAAATTGATGAGTAGCGTGAGACTTAAGGAATTAAATTATTGATTTATAATGTTTACAACTGTTAAGTACAATAATTACACTTATATACGAGTTATTCAAACTACTGATTGTTTTAATACCTCAGAATTTTTTTTTTTTTTTGGTGAATGGAGAAGAGCAATCACAATACTTCTCTTTCCGAGAGTTCCGACGAGTTTTCATCTTTACTCTCATGGGATGGGGCGATCCCTTCTTACTTATCGAATTCCACTCGCGGTTGGAGTGCAGGTGTTTTTCACAATTCCTTCTATTAATTCAATTTCTATACATTTATTTATTAATCTTGGTGGAATTTTCGATCGGTAATAAAGTACATTTTTATAGCGCTAAATTGAGCTGAAATTTTATATACATGATTATTTTGGATGACAATACAATAATTTAATTATAATTCATAAAAATTAATTGATTAAAACTAATTATTTAAGGAATTACAAATACAGCCACGTGGTACTTGTGTGTCAAAACTTGAAAAGGTTTTTTCTCACGTTTTAAAGCATTCCGTTGAACTGAAATTTGATATACACGATTGCTTTAGATGACAATACGATACTTTAATGATAATTAATAAAAATGAAGGACCATTTAATGTTGTGATCCTGTCTTATGTATATACATATTTATATTAATTGTAACTGTTTAATAAAAAGTAGCTAAAATAAAATTTCTTTGTTGATCTAAGTAGGAATTGACTTAATTTTTTTTATATTACTTGTTTGTTTTATGTCTATTGGCTATCAGAGGATGCCAGATGAAAAGATTCTGCAATAATTTAGGAGTACACGAATTGATACGGACGGTGTAATTTTATCTGCATACAAAGCTGCGAGACGGTAAAACGTTATAATGATAAGTCTTATATGACACCAGGATTTGAAACCAAGATTCGTCAAAAACGCCATCGACTGCTCGTTCACTGCCACAGACAAAATTGTTCAAATAAAGCTTTCTTTTTATAATGACTTGTTAAAACACTTATTTTTTATAGTTTTGTCCCTTTAACTACAATTGATATGACAAAAAACACGTTACATTCCCTCCTCTTTTCTTTCAGATAAAAAATATGTTTTCATAAAAAAGATATAGGAAAATATTTATGTGAAAAGCTTTCCCAAAAAATAGGATGAAATATTTCTGCGGTATATTTACAACGTACAAGATAGTTTGAAGATGTATCATACCAAATATTTCTCCTTTTTACAACAAATCGCCTTTTTTGAAGAGGCAATTCGATTTCGAAATTTTTCCCACAGACTTACACTTTGTATAGACTAAATAAAAAAATACTTCTGTCGTGAAAATAAATAAAAATGGGAAACCATTTTTCCTATTGCTACAATACATTGATTTATTATTATAAAGGAAAACCCATTTTAACACTTGTTTTGCACGATACGGAATCACAGATTTTTGTGTTCGATACATCTGTATTGAAAAAAGTTTAATTTAATGTAATTTGGGAAATGCATGAAGCCTTCTCAGATTTACAATAAACAAAATCAAGGCATAAATAAATACAGACGTCGTAATTTTAAGCTTAGGTCAAGTGACAAAGACCATTCCTGGGTTACCACCCCACTCACCAAACTACTACACAACGTCAATAGGACTTTGTGCTCGACCGATTTACTGTGCATCAGCCTCCTCTTTACACGTGGATCTTCAGAGACACCAGGGTTTGAACCCACCACATGCCAGTCAAGAGTTCATGACTGTAACCCATTGATTCTCAACCTTTTCTTTGTTGCGGTACACTTTTCACATTTTCAAAATTTGGCGGCACACTAACGATAAAATAAGTTTAAAAAAATTTTACTTTATCTCTAATGCAATAAGCAAAATAGTTTATGATAATAATTTTCAATACTTAATAAAATAATATGTGAGAAAAAGGCAACAAAATGTTTATCGAGTAATTAGTTACAAATTAATTATAAGAATACATTTTTAATGCGAAATTCAAGCTTGAGGATTTTTTTTATCATTTCGTTTATATTGGGTAATAAAAATGATATATAACGTCATTCTCACTTCGTTATCTACACATTTAAATGTATCGATCTTTCTTTTTTTTATATTTGGTAATGCTGAAAATCCGAATTCACGCAAATGGGATGTAGAAAATTGTCACAATATTTAAAAGCTTTTTTATTGTTATTATGAGATAAACGCCTCTAATCTTAACCCTAAAAGAATTAATTGACTCTTCCGAAGGTTCGAATGTTTTGAAATTAAATCTCAATTTTTAAAGAGCGAAATTAGTTTTTCCTCGTCATCCAGAGTTAATTCATATACAGTAGAACGTCGTTTATCCCAATCAACTGGGACCGGACACCATTTGGATACGCGATTGTTTGGATAACTGAAAACCGAATGTGATCCAAGCAGTATATGAAACCGGACACTATACGAATATTGAAAATAAAATCACATGCTGAAAACGTGCTTGAAGAAAAAGCAAAATAGGCGCAAAATGTCGCAATTTTACCGTTATTGCGGAAAATAATCACTTATTTTTCGCTGTGCAATTGTACACCTTCGTTTTTTCACTGCAAGGTTTCTGAAAAAACTGGTTCGGATATTTGACGCTCCGAATAATAAACGTTCGGATAAACGACGTTCTACTGTACAGATGTATTGTTATCACAAATAGATTACGAACCCAATCAAATTTTTTTATATCCTTCTATCTACGAAAGGACAAGTTAAATATACCACTAGCACTCTTAGCTTCTTTCTATAAAACGGCCGAATGGTTTGGTTCCGGATTTTATTTTTTTTTTTTCTCAGTGAGCAAGCGAATGAATGAATATTAATGTCGCACTGTTCAGCTACACGATGACTTTTGGCGACAGACCTCGTCGTTTTGAACCATGGTCAGGTGACGAAGATGACACCGAGTTGGCTCCACCTCTCCTAACTACCACACCAACAGAAAGGACGTTAGAGCTTTTGACATATTTAACGGGCATCGCTCCCTTGCAATTTTTTTTAGAAAATTTTTTTTAAAAAATTGGTGGCACTTTATTGTGTGCCGCAGCTCAGTGTTTGAGAATTACTGCCATAACCACTAGGCTACCTCGAGTTTCGTAATTTTGTACTTTTCTCAAGTGATATCTGTATGAGCTGGAAGATCATTCTCTTAATTCCTCACCACGCCAAGTGGCCAGTGGTTTTATTCCCGAAACTCATGACCGGCGAGTCATGAGTTGGTCCTAATACCACTGAAGATCCAACGTGTAAAGGGGCTGATTCATATCAGATTTGTTGAGGTTTAAAGTCATCTCGTAGGAGTGGTGTGGAAGTTTAATGAGTGGGGTGCCTGCTCAAGTGTCGTCTTCGTTTCTTGACAGAGGTTCAAAACTAAGAGTTCCGTTGCTAAAATTCCTTGTGTAGCTTCATAGCGGGACGTTAATAATAATAAAAAAGTCACTCACTCACCGCACGAAATCCAGAAATTTGAGCTTCTATAGATTTCCCGAGCATCTGCTTCTCTACAGGAGGATATTTGAAACCAGGACTGGAATTCACGCCCCGATTGCAACTGCCACAAACTTGTGACTTCATGACCTTTCAGTGACCAAAGACTAGTGCAGTTCTATTCAATCAACTTATCAAAACAAACTATTCACAGGATGAAATTCGACGACATTGAGTTTGGACCTGAATCTCCCGTCATTATGACACTGTGGAAGGCCATGTTTATTCCCATTACTTACCTCAATTATTCGTAAAGTAACAAAATAACTATGTCTGAGTAATCCCAACTTGATAGCATTGCATCTTTCCTTTGTGCCAGCTTAATGGAATCCTTCCGAGAAGTCACAACAAAGGAACCGTCCTTCAACTTGGAGCAGAAGGCCGCCCAAAGGACACTCAACTCTGGCGAAATGACCGATGGCCGGAGAGATAGGACAATTCGATCCCCAGATTAGGATTCCTAGTGCGGAAGTCCGTCGGCGCTTTCTGCCGGACAATACGGCCCATCTCCTCCATGAGACCGTAATCGAGATTAATGATAAAATAGCATTAATCGTAATCGATGTGTTTGGGCAACATACATCATCAAGGATCCTTTGTCAAGGATATCTGACAATAAGCTTACTTTTGCTTTTTCGATGTCGGTGTCAGAGAAAACACAGCAGCAGGGAAAAGTAAGGTTCTGAATTAAATTAAAACAAATTTTTAGTGCCTTTGTTTAAATATGTAGCGAGTGAGTGAATATTAAAGGTGCATTATTCAGCTACTCGAGGGTTTTTGGCGACGAACATCGTAATTTTGAATCATGGAGAGGGCAGGGCGACACCTGGGTTGGCAACCCCCTCTCCTAACTTCCTTACCACACCAAAGGGAGGACATTTGGGCCTCGACAGAATTAACTTACATTGCTATTGAACATTTGACAAAACTAGGGGAAAGAGTTATTCTAATCCATTTGTAATAACGGATACATCTGTATATGAATTAACTTTGAATGTGAAGAGGAAAAACTAATTTCGCTCTGTATTTAATTTCAAAATATTCGGAAGAGTCAATTAATCCCTTTTTGGATAAAAATTAGAGGCAATTATCCCATAGTAGGCAAAAAAAATTTTTAAATATTGCTACAATTTTCTGCATCTTATTTCCATGAATTCAGATTTTCAGCATTAACAAATATAAAAACGAAATAAATAAATAAAATAAATAAAAATTTTAAATGTAGATGACGAAAGGAGAGTGGTATTAATTTTACGACCCAATATAAACGAAATTGTAGAACAACATCAAGCTCAAATTTCCCATTAAATGTACTCTTATAATAATTTTGTAATGAATTACTCAATAAACATTTTATTGTCTTCGTCTTACATATTGTTTTATTTAAGGCTACACAGTACCCTTTTTCAAAAAAATTTTTTGGAGAGAGTTACAGTAAAAATAATTGATGTTTTATATTTAGATCATATTAAGCTGATTCTGTAAGCAAAAAGTCAGTTTGACCAGCCATTATTTTACAATTTTAAAAAATTAGGAATTTTTGAAGTATTTTCAAACTCTTATAAAATACTCAATTTTTAAAATTATTTAGTAATTTTAAGTTATTTATGATTCTTAGATTATTACAAACAATATTTAGTATGGATTTGAAAATCTATTCCCTTGTTGATTTTTAATAATTATTTTTCTAGAAAAACCTGGAAAAAACACGAAAATTTTTAAAATATCAACTTAAGCATTTTTTAGAAAAATAACTAGAGTTCTCAGCCCTAAACCCATACTAACTTTTATAGAACATACATTTGGAAGTATGTACAAAAAAAAAATTCAAGGCTCTATCTTGAACAGGAAAAAAGCCTTAGGGATTAGAAAACACTTATACCTTAAAAATTAAAAGTCTGAGAAAAAGGCATTTAAAGTTTGTAAAGTCAAAACAAAAACTTATAATGCCCGTAAAACTAATTTTTTAATATGTTATTTTTCAATGTATGTTCAACATTAAAACATTATTGTTATTAAATATGACTGAAAATTATATTTTTAACTCAAAAAATATTTTTGCTTAATATTGATAGCATTTGTTAAGACGTTAGTTTATTCAGCTTTATCTTAACCTAATATTTCACAAAAGTTTTGAAACACGAAGCATTTATGTACAAAATAATAATGATACTAACTTAAGCTAAAAATAGTCAGGTTTGCTCATAAAATTCAATTTTTTTCTGTTTTAAATTGGGGCAGTTTAGGAAGTTTTAGCTCTTGTCGTACGACTTTAAAATACTAAAATATAGTACTACAATATGTTTAGTATAATGTAGTTTGGTGTGGTATACTTCAAGGAATATTCAGTTATATCTTCAGCATTTGAATTCAGAGTACTTGTATTCGGAAGTCTAATTGCAGAATCAGCTGAGGACTGATTTTTATATACATCATTTTCAGTAGTATTCCATCTCTTCGAAATATTGTTTCTCACAGAAACCCAGAACGCATTTGCCATGGCATTTTCTCTACAGGAAAAATTAATGATAAAGCTTTTAAGTTATATAAACTATTTTTAAAGCAAAAATTGGCCATGAAATTAATCTTTATTAATTAATTATGAGAGCTCAAAAAACTCAAAACGTAATCAAGCAGAAATGATTTTAGTAATGAAAATTGGAATTAATAGCCATTTCAAACTAAAAACTGAAAATTATTTTTAATTAATTCAACTTAAGAGTGAAAAAATGCTTTAAAAGGAAACCGAAACCAAAACCATAGCTCATAAAACTTCAAATATCTTAAAAACTAATTTGCTAACAGATCTGAAATTTTGTGGCAAGCATCTTAATGATATGGGCCACCAAAACATGCAAAAAAGAATTTTCGGTCAAAATTAAATTTTTAGGGTACTGTGTACCTTAACGAAAATTATCATCATAAACTATTTTACATAGTACATTATAGATAAGTAAAGTTCTTTGAAACTTATTCTATTGTTAGCGTGCCGCCAAATTTTTAAATTGTTAAAAGCGTACCGCAACAACAACAAAGTTTCGGAATCACTGCGCTAGGTTACACCATCGTTCATTGCTTGTGTCGACCAAAGACTATAAATCCCATGAAGAAATTAAAAGGGCACTCAAAGGTCAGAAATACTGTAATTACCTAAAGTAGATAAACCCAATAGGCACTCCATTTTCCTATTTAAGGATACGAAAATTAAAATGTCTCAATTTAAATTGAGGAATATTTAACGCAGAATACACAAGTTCATGTGTGTGTTTCAGGTTTCACATTACTTCAATATTAACATCATTGAATATTAAGAATGGGAACAATAATGTAAAAGAAAGAGAAGTACGATGTACTACAAAATAAGCAATACTTATTTTCAACGCACACAAGATCCAGAAACAGTTTGAAGATTTTTTTTAAAACTGACAGACTTTTTTTTACACTTGTAAATGTCAAATAAGTTGGACGCTAAGTTTAACCATTGTTTTGTGTGTTTAACTTGTACATTAAAATCGATCAGAAGAATTTAAAAAACACTTTATTTAAAATGTGAAGGTTTTTAAGATCGATCTAAGAGTCTCACACACATTTTAATTAACAATTTTTTTATAAAATTTTTATTTATGAATCGATTTATAATTATTTCATGTTAAAAACAATAGAAGCAGCGCTAATTATTTTTAAAATTGTTCTTAATCGGAATATCGCTCGCTTTGCGAACACGCAAAAATAATTCATCTTTGTGTGTGTGTGTTATTTTGATTAGGTAGAAGTGCCGGACATGTCATCCGAAGGTTCGAGGAAAATGTCGACCTGGAATTGAGAAGGAAACTTGTAAGCTCATTATTTTTCTTCGTACAACGAAATAACAATATTCGTTGCCCCAAGCTGTTGTCAGGTGTACCTTTTAATCGCAGATTTTTTCCCAGTTTAGGAAATGCGACCTTTATGTAAGACCTTCATTGTACTCTAAAAATAAAGAAGTTGCAACTTACACAAAGCCTTTGCGACAGCGGGAAATCGGTTTTAAATTTCACTAAGCCTAACGCATAAGTATTCGAAATGCACAGCAAAGCTTAGATGAACATTCGCTTATCGTTGTTGTCGTGTGTTTTGCAATGGGATACATATGAAAGACGAGAGATTTAAGAACAGAAACTTACAATCCAATCACAGAAGAATATAAATTTTTTATTACAAACGATGATTCCAGCATAGAACAGAAGGGGTGCGCTGCTTTCCATTCGAGACGGGAATCTATTTCAGGCGAAAGTCCGACTCCTCTTCCTGAAGATACATCCATGCCTTATTCGGGATTCGAACCCGAGCCCACTTGATTACAAGCCGAGGGCCGTAGCTACCGTACTAGCTGGGCGGTGACAATTCACTTTTCCTGAATATATTGATGCATTTAAAAAGATCTCGTTACTAAACGAGATATAAATTTTTAAAATAAATATTTATTTTATTAAATTTTATTTTAAAACATGAAGTGAATGGCAACACTGCATCAGTAGCAGATTATTTTGAACGAGAGAGAAAGTTACATATTAACGTCGTACTATAAAGCTGGAAGAGGGCTACTGGTGACGGACGTCATTTTGAACCATGGTCAAGCTACGACGAGGACATCCAAGCTAGTTTTAGCACTGTCATACCATGCAAACGGGTAGGCTTTGAGCTCGACATATTCAACGTGCATCAACCACTCTACATGGTGGGTCTTCAGTGGCGCATTAAGGGGGGAACTGGAAACCTCTCTCTATATATACTCACAATGTAAAATTGGCTCTGCTTCCGTTGTACCTTTTCTCAAAATCTGTTATATGTACATGCTCGAAATTTTTCATACAATTATGGTATACCTTTCTCATTATACTAAAATGAGCTTTTAGCTTTGATTTTTTTAATGTTATGAAATTTTTTATCCAACATTGCGAAATTTCTTTTAATTTAACCTTTTTCACATAAAAAATTAGTTTTAGAGTTTTTTACAAAAAGCTCATTTCATTATATCTTAGCCATCATTATAAATATATCATTAAAAATTTACATACCTGTGAACAGTAGTTTCTCAGAAAAGGTACATCGAACATCAAAATTTACATTTTGAGATCAATTGATTTTAATGTATACAGTGAGACTTCTAATCGGCTAGGAAATAAAAAAAATAAAAGGCTCAATTTAAAATAAAAGATACATGCGTTAGTTTATATTAGACATTAAAATTTTTAAGCAAAAACGAAGTACTTTGCTTACATTTTTCGCCATTCAAATGGGCGTGGCCCAGTTCCAACGATTATTTAAAAGTAGGTTTTAAGGGCTTCTAATTGCCCTAAAGGTTAAAGTAAGGTATTTTTAGAACGATTTGAAAATGTAAAAATCTCAAATTGTCGCAAAAATATGATTTTAGTTTTCGAACACCTCTTAAGGTTCGAACTCACGGCCCGCCGGCAACGAGACCTTGACCGTAATAACCAGTCTACTGCAATCCATGATTATTTTGAATATGTTACTTTAGAACGGTGCGGAAATTTAGAGAGGGATGCCAGTTCGGGTTCACTGCTCGACCGGGGCTCAAAGGAACGAGATTCGTCCTCAACAGCCCTCGCGTAGCTTCAATTACGACGTAAAGAAATAACCAGCCAAATCATTAAATGCGTTATCACATCAATCGTTACGAAATTGAAGTACTAAAATTTTAAGGTACTTCTTTCTATTCTGAAATTATCTTCAACCCAGTTTGGAACAATTAACCGTTTGTGTCCCAAACAGCGAGGACGCGCTGTTAAGGTTTTATGTCGAGAAAACCTTCTGAACATCACGGACGACTAACGGCGTGTTGCCGATCGTTGAAGTCGCGCGCTCACATTTACTCACGCAAGTACACTACACAGTTCTTTTTAATGCAAATGGTACAACAATAATACAACAATGGTACAACAATAGGTAAAACAATAATACCATAGCTCCGATTGGGACTTATCGGTGTAAAGTAAACAAAGCGTTATCGCGCCAATTGGTATTTCTCAGCATAAAATAAAATAGGCGCTATCGCGCTGCTTCGGTCTTGGTGTTTTTTCAAAAACCCCTGAGACTCAAACGGTTAAGAATGACAAGAACGACAACCAATTTTTCCAATAATTCTTAGACATTCTTAAAATATGAAACACAAAAGAAAGGAACTGGGCATTTTTTTTAATCTTTAGAAAAATATATATATGCATCTTATATATCTAACAATTATATTTCGTCATTTAAAACCGCAAATCAGATAGTTCTTTTATGCAATACAAACATGTATAATAGGTGCGATATTATCATTTTTTGTCACGCCGCCTTTCCCATTATTAGCATTGTTCATCGGTAATTTATTATTTAATACAGTTTTTGATCTAGTATGTGGGGAAAAATGCAATAAAAATAATTTTTATAAATTTAGAGAGACCAGTATATATAATTTAAATCTTGTTAGTATCGCAAACTTAGCGGCTCCTTATGGTCAAGTTTAATTTCGAATAATAGTCTTGATTCCCTAGATTATCTGCAACAAAGATGGGCAGAAGTCGATTACGATCGACTGGTGAACCACTAAGAAATTTTGTAATGACCGCATTTACTAAGACCTAAGAAGTGCATAATATAAAAGAAATATATTTACGGAACACCGACACTAGCTAGACTGGAGAATGACTTTTCACAATCGATGCAACTGTATTTACTTCAGCAAATAATTCGATAAACATGTAGATGAGACATGTACTTACATTGGAATTGAACGGTGGCGCTTAACACGTTCAATGCCGCTGTAGGGGAAAAACCAATCATTGCGATTCCAACTATAGAAATGAATTTTTCCCCACACGCTGACTGAAAGGGGAAATAAATGTTGGTAATCAGCTATTTTCGCGATAGCACGGGATTGGATGTTGAGACATCCTTCCACACCCCACGCTTTCACTAGATTGGATCGCGGTGTTGATTTTATGTTCCGCGAGTGTGTGGAACTAAGCAGTGAACAAATATAAGTACATACTTCAATTTCAGGCTTATCTTTTTACATAAGTTCTCTGCTCTATCCATTGAATACGTTCATACTCCACGGTCTAGCAGCTGCTCATAGTTGTTCAAGCATTCAACTTCACAATTTTGTGTTACTTGTGTTTTTACAGTAAAATTAGTAATGTGTCCTATTTTAAAAGGGAGGTATAATGTCAAAAATAAGTGTTAAGAAAAGAAAACACACAATTTTAATACAGAAAGGCCAACACCTAAGCTACTGGGTGGACCGCAATACTTTAAAACCATAAAAACATTAGAAGTAGCCCGTAACCCAGAAACGTCATCCCACTAGTGGTCTACAACAATGGAGGACACATTTAGAGTAAATCAAACACTAAGTCATTCTTTAGTGCTGTGTGGAAGTTAGGAGAGTAAGATTCCTGTAAAGGTGCCAATACTTGTTAAATTCATCGAGGTTCAATGTACTCACGTTGGGATGTGGATTTATTACTATCAACGTAACACTTCGAATCTACATGAGGTGTGTAGTGTAATGTCGAAATTTGGAGGGCGCGGGTAACTTTTCAACTGTTGTCTTCGTCTCTGGAAAGATTCAAAACAACGAGATTTGTCGCCAATAGTCCTCTCATGCGACTTTAATCTACTAACAATCAATTAACAATTTTTCGCAGAGAGTGTTGGGTCATATTTCAAAATTGTGAGGTCCGTCACCAAAAGCCTTTGGTGAGTGAGTGTTGACCAACGTCGCACAAGAAAGCAAAACGAGGTGTATTGGCTACAGATCTCGTAATTTCGATCAATTAACGAGGACGACACCTGAGCAGACATTTACTTCTCCAAACTACCACATTACACGAAAGGGAGGATTTTGAGCCTAAGCAGATTTAACGTGTATCGCCCCCTCAACACTGAGATTTCAATGATACTAAGCTCAAACTCAAGACACCCCAGCTGCGAGTCCGTATCCTTGACCACTAGGCTATAATGGCTATATACCTCTGGTGTGTAATAGGTTATATTTCAAAATTGAGAGGTTTGTCTCCCACAGCATTCTTGTAGATATAAAATAACGTTAGTGCAAATCAAATTAAAAATGGCATAATCGTATCAAAAGTACTTCCAAACATTGTTCAAAAAGTAATCGATTGATACGTAGTTTTTACTTTACTTGAATAGTTTATTTCCAGCCCATAAATAATTCCGAAAATGAGGGTGAAATGGAAATAATCAGACATCACCTCAATTAAGCAATAAAGATGAATATACGGCTTCAAAGAGAATGCAGACAGAAATTTCGAAGGATTTATCGTCCTTATCGGACATCCACCGATAGTAGTTATAAAAGAGATATCCCAATACAGTGATTTGGTCAGTCATCAAAATTCCACAGAATGACGATGAAGCGCTTACTTAGGAACTCTCCAGGGCTAACTCTTTTTGAATACATAAAAAAAGCTGTTTAAAAAACAACAAAAATGTATTTTACATATGAAATAATTTTCATTCAATTGGGCAGCGTATGAAATATGTTGTTGGATTAACAAATTTCATGAAATTATGATTCGTCTAAAAAGAGACTGTATCTCCGTTGGAGATAAGAAATAAGGTTCTAAAATAAATCGGGAAAAGTTTTCGAGAGTGAGCGTAGTTTTTTTTATTTAATATTTGAGAAGAAAAATTGATTAAGAGATACATACCAACCATTACGAAAATAAATTCAATCAAGCACCAACTTTTTTTTTTTTTTTTTTGTAATTTTGAGAAAGTTGTAAAATCAGAGCGAACTCCAATAAAATTTCCTTTTAAATTTCGATAACCAGACAGTTACTTCATTTTTTTAAGATTCGTTCTTTCGAACCTCTGTATCATTTGCGTGAAAATATTCGAAAACGTCACGTCGGATTCATATTTCGCGCGTTTCGTAAAACACGCGAAATTCCATAAGGATCAAAAGATCCCAGATTTCCCACATCCTCTCCTCCTTCGCTGTAATTAGAATTTCTTTCCCGGGAACCTGGAACCCCGGGAAATCATAAGTTCTGTACTTTTTCTATTCCAGGGAATTATGATTCATTCTCGGGATTTCCCGGGAATCGCAAGCGGCTTCAATAGTTTGTTGTCAATGCTTGAAAGACTTTTAGAAATAAAGTCTGCAATTTTAAAAGCTATAATTGATATTAGAGAAGAACAAATGGTGGCCAATGTAGAGTTTGAAACTGTGTCTACAATTGAAGCAGGCTTAAACCAGTAAAAATTGGCTTAGAAAAGTTATGCAGTCGGAATGCTAATTTTCCAACTGCAGAAGATGTATTTTCTTTGGCTATAGGAAAATTGAACTAAAAAAATCAGAATTCGCGAAAAATAAAAAATATTCTCTAATCCAAAGAGTTAATGAGAGACGCAACGCTAATTTAATAGGATTAATGCAATACCTGAATTTTGGGAGAAAATACAAAGACGCTGTATTTACTGTCGATATTTCGCGCTTGCTTGCTAAAATTTGTTTGATTAGACAAGTCTAAATGATAGGGACAAGGCTTTTCTGCGAAGAAAAGGAATCAATATCTAACTCTTCGCACTCAGAAGAAGTGAGCACGGAGTTTTGAAAGATAAATCTCTGACGTTAGACGTAAAATTAGAGAAAGCAATTTACTATAAAACGAAAGTTTTATATTGTTCAACTAAAAAAGTACTAGTTTCAACAAAATCTTGAAACAAAGAGATGGAGTTGTTCGACTCGACTGAAAAATCCATCTCCAAACATTATAAAACTATGCGAGGCCTTAAAAACAATTCCTCCAACACCAGTTGAAGCGAAGACAGCCTTTTCTGCTGACGAGTTGTTCGTCACAAAGCTTAGAACTAGGCTGAGTGATAAAAGTATAAATTACTTATGCTTCCTGAAATCCTATTTTAAAAATGAATAATCAATTTATTAAATATTTTTTGTACTTTTTAGCTCATTATATAAATAAGTATTAATTTTGGAATTTATATGTATCCTTATTTTACATAATTATTATTGATTTTACTTAAAAAAATAACTTGTTTTTTAAATTTTTCGAAATTTTGATCTATTTCTGGGAATCCTGGAAACGACAATTACATTCCCGGGATTTCCTGGATATTGCTGGGAATGGAAAAACCCAGGAAATCAGAGATCCTAGCTGTAATAGATTTTTAAATAGTCTCAGAAACGTCTAACTCAATATTTTAGAAAGCAATCTCCAAATGAACAGAATTTTCCGTGGCAAATAATACAAAAAAAAATTCAACACAATTCGATAAAATAATTAGTTTTTTTTATCTCTTGCTATTAAGGGTAAAAAAATGTTTTTGTTATACTAAAGTTATGGCAAAATAATGGATTACACTACGCTAGTACCCGATACTCTTAACTCATAGTGGCTCGACAGCCCATGAGCCAAAGCCTACTGTGCCAAACTCAGTATACGCGACCTTGGGCTCTGAGGTGCATGAGCAGATATTCCAGTCAGGTAGTCAGTCTGATGCAAAAACCCCAGTGTTAGCTTCCAAGGCAAGCTTTATACTCATTTATCGACCCACTGAAGGGATGAAAGGTTGAGTCGACCTTACCCAGCCCGGGATTTGAACCTCGGATCTGTGGTGTGGAAGCGCGATGCCCGATACTCTAAAACAAACAAATCTATCTAATTATTTGGTAAGATCAGCAGGGGTGCATCTACCACCATGATTAACATTTTGACGCTCAAAAAATATTTTATCAATGCGATCATTTTTATTTATTTCTTCAAAAGAGGGGTGTCCAAAAGAATTTTGATACAAGGTCCACTTAGGACCAGTGAAGATCAGAATATGCTGGGAAGCGTATTGGAGCATCATACGAGAATGGTGGAACTTCGACCCCCCTCCCCCTTTAACAATTCATGTGTGTGCTCTCTCTCTACTGGTTGATTCCAATTAAATCTTTCTTCGAGGCTCAAAGTCCTCACGTTGTTGTAGTAGGAAATCTGGAGAATGTGGTATCAACTCAGGTGTCGTCCTCGTGATTAGACTGAGGCTGAAAATTACGAATTCTATCACTACTAGCCCTATTTCAGTCCCAAAAAGCAACTTTAATAAGCAATCAAATCATACCAGAGCAAAGAGGGTCACTTAATTAACCTTCAATGTAGACTTATTACATAATACACTCAACATAATATATGTCAGTGAAAATACCGTTTGTAGAAGAATACGATGTCTAATATGGGTGGATTCAAAAAATTGTGTTTTCAATATATATATTTCCGAACACACACATGGAAAATGGTAATCGCCATCTGTAAAACAAATTGAGCTTCCTTCCCATAACTATCACCCCCAAAGAGGACACAATTACCTATCTAAGGGTCCCCACAGAATAAGAGAACGTAGATTAGTCCAGTTAATAAATTTGGAAAGAAATCGACACTCTAAGGCAGGGGTACCCAACCTTTTTTTCTGCTGGGCCGCATGCATACGTCAGATATTCCACGCGGGCCGCATATACATGCTAGTTATTCCACGCAATATGAGGATAAAGGGAGGGAGAAGTGGTTTAAGACCAAGATAACATTGAAGATTTAAAATGTGGAAAATATTGATCGAAATATTATAATTCCTGTTTTGCTTTTTTTTAATTTTTATATTTTATATTTTTTTATTTTCGTTACACTAACACTAAATTTAAGAAACAATCCTTCACAATTTCTGCATCAATAAACGGTTTTTCTCATATGCTTACCAATAATATAACAAACCTCTTGAAAGAGATCTTCGAGGAAAAACATCATTTAATGATTCATGTTTATTGGTATTTTTTAAATACCGCCCTTTGGTGACAAATCAAACAATTATTCATACATGTTTGTCTTTTACTACAAAATAGCCAACCTCCTAATCGTCTTGAAACGATTTATTTTTTTCGAATATTTTTTGCTTGCAAGATATGAAAGATATTTATAAATTAGTTCTACCCATAAAATTATCGCTACTCCGCTGTTGTCTCTAACCATAACCATTCCAAATAGAAAAAGAATATAAATTCGTACCCGTATGACACCGACAGCAAAGAGCAAAGTTGATATATTTGATTTCTTGACGAAGAATTTCTCACCCAATTTTTAGTACAATGTTCTTAAATAAGTAAATTTCTCAGATCAATGGACCCTAACCGGGCCCCTTAAAAAGGCTCGGTGGGACGCAGGTTGAGTAGCGCTGCTCTAAGGCTGCAGGTTTTAAAACTTTGAATCCCCATGGCCTCTTTATGTATCAGCCTGACATCTCGGCTCCCTAAGATTTTGAACACCCCTCCATTACTACCGAACAAGAGGCCGCGGTAGCCTAAAGGTCAAGGTAACGGACTCGTGGCTGGCGTGTGATGATTTCGAGCCCAGTACCCGCCTGAAGACCCTGCCGTGTAGAAGGGCGATGCACATTAAATCTGTCGAGTCTCAAATGTCCTCCCGGTGATGAGGCGGGGAAGTTAGCAGATGGGTGTGCCAACTCAGGTGTCGTTCGCGTCACTTGGCCATGGCTCAAAATTACGAGGTCCATCGCCAAATGTCCTGGTGTAGCTGAATAGTGCGACGTTAATATTCACTTACTTCTAACAAACATGGTTGAGTAATTTAAAGGTTTCTCAATAATTCGGTCCCCACTACTTATATAGACTTATCGCGTTGTAGTTATTTCTATATAATTGCAAACAATTAAAGAACTGAATTCCTATTCTCAATCAAAATACATGTTCTAGTAGAGGTTTTAAAAAAATGTTTTTAAATTTTTATCTGGGGCAATTTAGTGATCTATTAGTGTAGGATAAGACACATCTTTCAATTTTTCCTCAAGGATTTTCAATCTGAAAAAGAGGAAAATCTTAACATTAAATGAGAGAGACTCCCTATAAAAGCATTGGGGACCTCTGGGGGTCAGCAAAAGAGCTGCTGTCCTATGGGTATCTAAAGGGATGAAGCAAACTTCACTATGGCTTACGAAGATTTATAAAATATCCTTTAAGAGATGGATTTCAAACACATTAACATCTCATGGTGTGGAAAATGGTACAATTAATAAAAAAGCTCAATAGCTAAGTGGTTAGCGCATCGTGCTTCTAGTCCACAGATCCGAGGTTCAAACCCCGGGCTGAGCATAATGACTCGGCTTTTCATCCCTTCAGTGGGTCGATAAATTAATACCAAGCTTATTTGAGGGTTTCTGGTCAGACTGACCGGAACATCTGCTTATGCACCTCAAGGTCCAAGGTTACGTTACTGAGTTGGGCACAGTAAGCCTTGGCCCTCATGGGTTGTTGAGCCACTGTGTGTGTGTGAGTTAAGTTAATAAAAAAATTTTTATCTTTCCTCATTTAAATATATTTATATATCTATAATCCAAATAATATATACAAATAGTTTTAAACTTCAGTATAACCAGTCAAGACAGCAAGAAATATTAGCCACAGTAGTACAATAGCAAAATCTTAGCAGAGGTGTCGGGAGCGATGGATTGTATCAAGGTCTAATGATCCATGACGCGAATGGAGCTTTTATGCCCGCTTTTTACAACCATCGTAAAGTGGAATCTTTTTCCGACCAACGACTTTACGGGATTTGAAGAGAAGAGGCAAGTGTGAGCTGAGATGCATAGAGACTTTTTGTGTTATGTCATGGAAAACACTTCATGGACTCTATTGGCGAAGATCCAAGATCTATTCTTTTGGAAGAATAATAACTTTGAATGAAGACTTCTCGACGTGTTTTCATTTCTGGAATCACGGGGAAATTCCAATAACATAAGTAGGGGATTAATGACCCTAGAGTGGAAGGCTCAAAGTTCGATCGCATCTTAGAATATCGAATGTAATAAATGAGGAAAGCTTTAAGACAAATGGTACTCCAAAGTTATCACGGAACTGATTTGGTGCTTGAGTGCTTATTAATGTCGTACTAATAAGCAACACGAGGGCTATTGGCGAAGGACCTCGTAATTTTGAGCCATGGTCAAGTGATCAGGACAAAACCTGAGGTAACACCCCTTCCTTCTCCGAATTTCCACACCACGCCTAAGGGAGGACTATGCTTCGACTGATTTAGCAGCCATTACTTTGCGGTGGTCTCTACCAAAGGACACATTTCCTGTTAGATAACTAATGACATCCCAACGTCACGTAGTTTCGCGTGACCGGACACTCCACGTCACCAAGACTGGACATTCCGACGCTTATGTTCTAAGGCAAATCAACCTTTGACCACCCGACAGAGAGGTGACCGGCACAGTTTCCCCGCCAATCTCCCACTTGAAAGTCCACACCACACGAGGGGTGACAAGACCAATAGCCGAATAATAATCCAGGCTGCGTCCAAGCCGAAATGATTCTGCATCACATGAGGCTTCGAATTGCGCGTCGTATTTGATCTTTAAAGAGACACGAAAAGGGGAAACCAAGCAGCTTCATAGACGCTTCTACATTCTACGACGCCCCAACACACGATTAACCCAATCTCACACTTGCAGTGACCTATCAAGGTTCCAGATAACCAGCATGTCAATTTCGTCCTAACTCAGACTTTCACAGGAGTGATCTGGCCTTAACTTGCTGCACCTTAGCAAGTTCTTCTGTACGGTGTGTCTTTTCATGCATTAGGTCTCGAACTCATGACACGCAAGCTAGGATCACTAACTAGACTACTACGCCCACGACTGATTTGGAGCAGTAGTTAAGAAAGAGAGCTTTTAGATTATGTATCACCTCTTCAAGGTATAAAAAAAAATACCTCTGTTACATTACTATTACTGGGTAGCCCCAGTAAGACTTTATTGAAAAACATAAGGAAAATAAATTCGGTGGTTTTTTTGCGATCTTTAATTCCCTAGGGACATTCTGAATCAATCCATTGTTTGTGAAAAAGTATATCTTAATATTACTCTAGATAATGAAGCACCGATATTTATGTCGTCTACATCAGCGGTCACCATCCTTTAGAACTTCATAGACCACTAAACACAATATGGCTGACAATTATAACTGAATTATAACATTTATCTCTAAATTTATACTGAAAAAGAGCTTCACGAAAAGCAAGAACAAAACGGTAACACAAAACAGTACCCAAAAACTGAAATGCTGTGCCGCCACACAATTTACCATGGTTGACCTCACTTTCAAATATATATAGATACACCACAGCAAAAGTAGCTAAAAAGACTCTAAACTCAGATGAAATTTAGCGGAAAACAGTATAGCTAAATTTTTTAAAATTATAATCCATATTTCACAATAAGTTTTGTTACTCTCGTCATTTCTGAAACTGAAACTTCAAAAAAATATAATTAATGTTCCAATTTTTTGTGCGGACAACGAAAGCTTTTTCATGGACCACCAGTTGGCGACTGTTGACCTACCTCTTATTGTTGTTCTTTGGAACGAATAACATCTTGCGACAACAACTAACGTGAAACTGAGGTACTCGGAGAACGAAAGGCACTTGATGTGACCACTGGCACGACGTATTCTAGAGATCTCTGTAACATTCGAATATGAATTAATTGGATGAAATGAAGAAAATTTCAGCCTATAGCACATTTACTTGTGATCATAAAACACAACAGAAGGAATACTTCACGTTTGTTGTTAAACACTTCACAGGAGTGCTTTTTCATGGCTTCTTGCTTTCTTAAAAAATAAATGGTTTGTCAAAAACATTTATTCTGAAGTTTTTAATGTTCGTAATAGGATATCTTTTCCATACAGTGAAACAAACGTTCGCGCCTGTGTATGATTTTTTTCATGAGCCTTTTTTGTACTAAAAATAAAAAAACGCACCTTCTTTAAGATTTGTTCAGAAATTTGAAAAACATAATAAAAGTAGATTTCGAACGATGAAAGAATTGAAAATGGTTTCAACAGATTTGTTAACAAAGCTCTGTAAACTTAAAATATATTATGCGAGTTAACGTGCACTTAAATATCTCTACATGTTTCTTTTTTCAATTCCTACTATTAGCTCACACTCCTATATATTCATTTATTTATAAATCTTTGTGGAATTTTCAATCGTTAATAAAATACATTTTAAGGCACTCCATTGAGCTGAAATTTTATATACATGATTATTTTGGATGACCATACAATAATTTAATTATAATTAATAAAAATTAAATGATTAAAACTAATTATTTGAAGAATTACAAATAAAGCCACATTGTCATCACTTTTGGCGACTTGTGTCAAAACTTGAAAAGGCTTTTTTCTCACGTTTTACAACAATACGTTGAACTGAAATTTTATGTAAACGATTGTTTTGGATGACAATACGGTACTTTAGTGATAATTAACAAAAATTAATGACCACTTAATATTGCGATTCTGTCCTATGTATATACATATTTATATTAATTGTAACTATTTAATAAAAAATAGCTAAAATAAAAATTTTCTTTGTTGATCTAAGTAGGAATTGGCTTAATTTTTTTTTATGTTACTTGTGTGTGTTTTGAGAGAAAAATTTCCATTAAATAACAAAAAATATTATTTACCGTAGTCTTCAAAATTCATATATCATTTATTTCAAATTACTGTAATTTGTAAATGAGCGTCATGTATTTTTCTCAGAATTCTCGGTAACTAAATAACAACTGAAATATAATTAATTAAAGAGACAGTATCCAGGATTTCTCTCATTTATAGCCATATCGCTCATATTTTCTCAGGCAAAATGACACACTAAATTGCAAGGATTGGACAAAGATTAAGAACTTGGCACCCGCAACCAGAGTTTACAAAGTCAAGGTCTGCGAGACATAAGCCAGATGTCGGATCAGAAGATAATCTTAAGTATTGCACCTATTTATAGCCAATAAACGCAAAGCCAGCAGAGTCAAATGCAGAGAGCCTGCAATGCCGATGGTGTTAAACCAATGTTTCATTTTGTAAATTTAAGTGGACCTATTAACCCTGGATACTTTGAGAATAAAGAGATAACTCTCTTTAGAAATTGTCTCTAATCTCAGCAATTTCTAACTGTTGCGATTTTAGAAATAGATTTTTGGAATAAACGACATTTTAGGAGATTATCTATTGAGATTTCTGAGAGCATTTTTGAGCAGGAAAACAGTTAAGTAAGGTTTACAACTATATCTTTTAAATTCAGATTGTAGAAATCGATTATTTTTAAATAATTCAAAAAAAGAAAATGAGAGGGGGTCAGGGACACAATCAAGACAACTAGGCCCAGGGCTGTCGACTCGGTCCCGACAAGACTATGTTCCGAATAATTTCCATCGTTAAATGTTATCCCGTACATATTCTGCAAAAAAATTGGGAATTCCGAACTATGTCAACTGGCAACAGTATCAAGATTGTATTATATCATGACCGTCGTCTATATTAAGACCTTTGCCTAGGCCAACCATCATACATTTACAATACTCATTTAGTCGAAAGGCGGGAGTCAGTTGAGCAGATTTTATCCCTAGGTTTGTGAAATCGTGTACATTTATTTGTTATGGGTTATCGTTTGTACAAATTATTGACACCTTAAGGGCTCGAATATACAGCCTACTTTTAAGGGTCGCATGGGTGGCCAAATTTTGCATAAAATGCCCAGGTCTCCGAGAAGACTTCTCGGTATCAGTGTAGGGGTAAGTATGTGCACCCTCTTTTTCTAGTTAACGAAAATAATTCGACAAAATCAAAAAGTCTGAAGAACTTAACTAAAGAACTGAACTATATAATGGGGGAATTTTTATAATTACAAATTCAAAGTACGCGCAAAGGAAAAAAACATAAAATAATATATGTGTATGATATATATATATATATATCTTTATATATAAAAATCTTCTGTGAGTGTGTATGTCACTAAAATCCTCCTAAACGGCTGGACCGATTTCGATGAAATTTTTTTTGTGGGTTCAAGTAAATTCGAGAATGGTTTAGATTCACAATTCGGTCCAATATCGCAATTAGTTAAAAAGATATTAATTAAAAACATTAAAAAAATACAACTCAACATTCACCTGCATTGTTGTAACAACGCTATTGTTATAAACAAGTGTAATATTATAAAAAAATCTTTTAAATCATTTCCTACTTAGATCAACCAAGAAAAAATTTATTTTAGCTACTTTTTATTAAATAGTTGCAATTAATATAAATATGTATATACCTATGACAAAATCACAACATTAAGTGGTAATTAATTTTTATTAATTATCATTAAAGTATCGTATTGTCATCCAAAACAATCGTGTATATAAAATTTCCTTTCAACTGAATGAGAAAAAAAACTTTTCAAATTTTGACATAAGTCGCCAAAAGGGTCGCTAAGTCGCCAACGTGGCTGTATTTGTAATTTTTTAAATAATTAGATTTAATCAATTAATTTTTATTAATTATAATTAAATTATTGTATTGTCATCGAAAATAATCACGTACATTACATTTCAGCTCAATTGAGCGCTTTAAAATGTATTTTATTAACGGTTAAAAATTCCAACAAGATAAATAAATAAATAAATAAACAAACAAACAAATAAAATATGTATAAAGATCGTGAGCTAATAGTAGAGCAATTGAAAAAGACGTAAGTTGACGTCGAAAATTGATTTACAGCCAAACTGGCCAAACCTGGTCTTTATTGTTACGAAAATGCGGACGATTCACGCTTTTTAGCGTTTTTAATTAATATCGTTTTAAATAATCTTTATATATGTAAATTCTTCTGTGCATGTGTATGTAACTGAACTCCTCCTAAACGGCTGGACAGATTTTGATGAAAGTTTTTGTCTGTTCCAGTGGACTCCAGAATGGTTTAGATTTATAATTCGGCTTAGAAATGTTTATTTAATTAATTTGTTCTTTATAAATTGTTGATCTTGGAATTTTTTACATTGGATCCAGCAGACTGCGCTACGATCGCAGTATCAAATATTCAAAATATGGTATTATAATTCAAGTTGGTCGCGACAGTTGGTGCTGTGATCATTTCAGGAAAATATTTTGTCACTTCGTGTTATTATTTTGTTGAAATAAATCATGTGTTAATTAAATTATTACATTCAGATGTAATTAGTGTTTGAAATTTTACTCAATTTTACTCAAAACGGTCCAGATTGTTAAAGCTTATTCATAAAAATTTGGAATTTTTGAATTTAAGACGTGTGTACAGGACAACGTCTGTCGGGTCCTCTAGTAATATATATATATCATAAAACATATATCATCTGTATAAAAAAAATTCGTGATGGTGTAATAAATTTATTTATACATAAAGGTATAGTTGGTAAAAAGTTGAGTTTAACTGAAGAGGAGGGCGAAGAACGAATTTTGCGAAAAAAAGAACAAATGAAGAAAGTATACGAAAGACAGAATTTTTTAAAGAAGAGATTTGTTGAAAACTTACATACTGAACAGTTAGAAAAACTTCTAACCAGACGGCGAATTGAAAACTTAAATCCTAAACCGCTAGAAAAACAACGACCAGACGGTGAATTGAAAACTTAAATCCTGAACAGTTAGAAAAACCAGGGCTTCGAACTAGAACTGAACCAAAAACCGGTAAAAAAACGTTATTTTGGTCGGAACGAAAACCGGAACTAAACCAAAAAAAATATCGGTTCATTTTGGTTAGATACATCTTTAGTCATTTTGTTACTGTAATCAACTTATCCATATTTTCTAATTAAACGTCAACTCTATAATTATCATCATTACACGCACATTGTTTCTTGATTTCCTGTTTTGATGCTCACTACTACTTTTCTGTTTCAGTTTCGCATGAAACTACTTGTAGAAGGGGGATTAAATTCAATTAAATAAACTAAATGATCTTTTAAGAAAAAAAAATTCTTCTATATTTTGTCAGCATTACATTTTTTTTTGTTTATAATAGAATTATATTTTTAGTACAAGCAAGAATAAACATAAAATTATTCATTCGGAACTGAACCGAAAACCGTAATTTTTGGCGGAAAGAAAACTGGTATTGAACCGATTCATTTTTTTTTTTAGTTGAACAGGAACGAAAAAAAATTACGGTTCGAAGCAGCGAGGGAAACAGAACTACATAATTCACGTAAATTACTGTTTTACATTTTGAGCAATATGTATAATTTGTAGAATGGGGGGTTGGTCCGCTGTTAGGAGGACAAGGGGTCCCCCCAGTAATAACTTATTTTTCAATTCCTACTATTAGATCACACTCTCTATTTATTTATTTATTTATCTTGGTGGAATTTTCAATCGTTAATAAAATACATTTTAAAGCGCTCCATTGAGGTGACATTTTATATACTTGATTATTTTGGATGGCAATACAATAATTTTATTATAATTAATAAAAATTAACTCTGATTAAAACTAATTATTTAAAGAATTACAAATACAGCCATGTTGGCGACATGTGTGTCAAAACTTGAAAAAGTTTTTTTCTCACGTATTAAATAAAGCATTCAGTTGAAAGGAAATTTTATAGACACGATTGCTTTGGATGACAATACGATACTTTAATAATAATGAATAAAAATTAATTACCATTTAATGTTGTGATTCTGTCACATGTATATACATATTTATATTAATTGTAACTCTATTTAATAAAAAGTAGCTAAAATAAAATTTTTCTTTGTTGATCTAAGTAGGAATTGACTTAAAAAATTTTTATATGACTTGTTTGAGTCAACTGTCGTTTCGATGTTCTTTTACAACGAAAAAATAACCCCGATAATTAAAAAAATTTGAGAGGTATGATCGAAAACTCTTTAAGATTAACATTACGCTCGACAATTAAAGACGGCGGTAACAGGGGAGCCTCAATTGCGGCAGAAGCGAAGCGCATTAAGGTAAAGTCAGTGAGAGATCATACTCAAGGGTCGTCTGTACTTGAGGTTAGAATTTTAAAGACACCTTCCTTATTTTGAATATAAATCACATTTCATTAAATCATACTTTAGCCAAACTCTTCTTTTCCCCCCTTTACAAACTGGGAATAAAAGAAATTAATGACAAAGCAGGTATTTTTATTCCATTCCTCACAGATTAAGACTATATTTGGCGAAATTGCGAAAAGGAACAGTTCTTTGATGATTCTAGATAACAAGGCAGAAGATGCGATGATGACAACGTTAATGTAATGTGCAGCATAGATTATCCCTAATTCATTTCTTTCGTTAACCATTGTCCGAACAAAGATTTTGATGAATGAGTGGAGAGCAGCGGTTTTTGAGGATAATTACTCAATCTGTTAAAAGTGAACTTTTTCTGCCTATTTTTTCCTGCTTTCCTCAAATACTTTTTTTAGCGTTTAAACCGAATTACTGGTTAGTATCAATTTTTTAAACAACACAATTGAATATCCTATCTCCCAACACATGTCCGACAGTGCTTTTCTTTTTGTCACAGTTGTTAATAATCTTTAAACTCTTGTTTTTTAATTATATTTGAATAACATGATAGATTACATATTGTGATAGGGTTTTTTTTTTTTAAAAAAAAAGATAAAATAACAAACACAGGGAAACCTGAGTATATAGGGTGTCGAAAAAGTATGACTACACACTCAAAAATGAATTAAAAATAAACAAAATAAAATTTTCACTTACGGTATTTTTAATATTCCATACAAAAAAGATAAAAATTCCTGTTTTATGAAATACACATTGGATGGTGCCAAGTCCCCGTTTTCTAACATGCTTGTTTCAAAATGGCTTCACCGCAAGGGTAAACGCAAGCTGTAGCATGGTTTCCTCCCTTTCTCATCCCTTTCTCAGTGACTCGGCAGGCCAGGGTGGGTCTTGGCCTTCTCAAGAAGCTTTTTCCAGGCCAACCTTCTTCCTGCTAGTGTTCTCCAATTCCTAGCTCTCTAAACTAGGAGTTATATTTCTAGGCTATCAGTCCATTAAGATTTGGCCTGCCCTTTCTTCTTGTGCCAATTGGTTGAACATTGAAGACTTTTTTAGTGTGGTGCGGTCTTCTTTCATTCTGACAACGTGACCTGCCCATTTATTTCCTTGCATTTTGATGAAGTTAACAATGTCAGATTCATTATACACTCAGGAACATTGAAATTAGCGACCCAAGAAGAAAGCATCGGATTGAAATGAAATTTAATATACATAATGACACATGTGAGAGACTCACTTGATCTCAAAAACAAGACAATTAAACGAATACAGGGTGTGCAACGACACAAATACTGGGCAACTTCAATAGCGCTTTGGACCACCTCCAGCTGCAATACATGCCGCCACACAGTCCGGCATTGAGTTGATTAGACACCTTATGTTGTCTTGAGGCAGATGGGCCCACAAATCTTGAACAGGCAACTCTAAATCATGTACAGAGTGACACGATGGCATCTGCCGTTTTAGCTGATCCCACACGTGCTCTACAGAGGACAAATCGGGGGAGCGGGCCGGCCATGGAAGTCTGAAAATGACGTAGGAAGTGTTGAGCAACTCTTGCTGTATGCGGACGAGCATTATCTTGCTGGAAAATTGCCCCTGGGAGACCATTTAGGAAAGGTCCTACATGGGGTCAAAGAATATTATCAACGTAACGTTGGCCCGTTAAGGTTCCACGCATCACAATTAAAGTGGACCAGCTATCATAGGCTATGGCCCCCCAGACCATTACACCAGCTGTGCGGGCAGTGTGACGTAGAACAGTGTGGGGGAATAGTACCGCTCACCAGGGTGCCTCCACACCCGTACACGTTTATCATCTGTCCCCAAAACAAACCGGGGTTCCTCACTAAACACAACCTTTTGCGAATCTGTGACATTCCACATTGATATGGCTTGGCACCACTGTAGACACAGTTGCCGATGTTCCAGTGTTAAACGGAGTGCACGGAAAGGGCGCTTGGATTTAAGATTTGTTTCTGCAAAGTGTCTGGAAATTGTTTTTGGAACAATTGCTACGCCTACGTCTACTCCTATCGTTGAACGAGTCACTGTGAGGTCCACAAGTGCTTGCCGCACGTTCCTTCGATCCTCTCTCCTCGTGGTCTTCCTGGTCGCTCCAGACCCGGTTTTCCACGCGTGGGTACCTTCTCGTGTCCACTGCTCCCAACAATTTCTAACGGCACACTCCGAACGATCCACCCGGCCATCAACACGGTGCGTCGACTAGCCTGCAGTTTTCATCCCGATGATTAGGCCTCTCTCAAACTCGCTTAACTGTGAGAAATGTCTTCTAGCACGTTTACCTGGCATGTTTCGCTTACCAAAGTCTTCCTACAATTGGCGGGTAATCGTCACGTTTATGAATCTTCGAATTTGCTCTGGCTTATATAGCACCCTCTTCCTGATTGTAGCGCCACCTCGGAGTGTATGAGCATGCGTATTGGCACAAAACTTGCATCATTTGCATATCACATTACGCTGTACTTATTTGCAAAGTTTCGCGATTGTACTTAGCTTCCTTCTTGGGTCGCTATTTTCAATGTTCCTGAGTGTATGATTGATACAGCCCGAAATTTGATCTCCATCGCTACGTTTCATTTTCTTGAATTTCTCCAAAAATAAATCTTAAAATCTTCCTTTCGTAGATACTTATCAAATTCTCATCTGTTCGAGACATGGACCAAGTTTCACATGTATAAGTTAATACTGATCTTAAAAGTAAGTATTTGTTGTTTTTCTTTTGATTAAATTCGATTTTATATTTTTTCTCTCTCTCGTATTCCATTAAGATATCTATTAACTTAACTCAGTGGCGCAACAGCCCATGAGGGCCAAGGCCTACTGTACCCAACTCAGCATACATGATCTTGGGCTCTGAGGTGCATGAGCAGATGTTTCGATCAGGTAGTCCGTCTGACGCGAAACCCCAGTGTTAAGTTCCCAAGCAAGTTTTGTACTCATTTATCAACTCTCTGAAGGGATGAAAGTTTGAGTTCACCTTGCCCAGCCCGGGGATTGAACATCGCACCTGTGGTGTGGAAGTGCTATGCACTATCACTCAACCACTGTACTTCAAGACATCTATTAGCCACAGTAATTCTCTTTTGGTAGCATGGTTTATAGAATTTAAATCTTCAATACATGTACAGTGTAAATGGGGGCACCACACTGTAGTTCTGAAGTGAAAAAAAAGTTCACACGTTGATGGATTGAAGTCTTATACTGTTACCACCTATATTTCTAGACCCAACACCTTTGGACTTCTTGCGGTATACGTGAAATACATTGTTCACAGTCTTCAATTAGTGACACTGATGAAATGAAAAGTCGAATGACAGAGGCTTTTCATATTGTTGATTGTGCAATGCTTCATAGAAAGCGGCTTGAAATCTCGTATAGGCTCGATGTGTTGCGAGCAACTAATGGAGCAATTAATTTTTAATTGCTAAGAAACCCCCTCAGCCCTCTCAAGAACCTTTGGGGTTCCGTAGAAACCCTTTTGGGAACCTATGATCTAAACTGGACTACGGTGCTATTACCGGGCATATGGACTGCTTGCGGCCCTCCATTCCATACCTAATAAATAGATGTGGAGCAATTGTGAAAGATCTCTTGCTGGGAGAAGGACGCTTCTGATTGGCTGAGCCAATCCTTCGGAAAAGTTCCAAATTTCTTGAACTGTCCTGGTGCATAGGAGAGAACTAAGTGGTCGTTCTCTGATTGGATAGTAGCGTCTGAGGAAAATGACTCTCATTGGCTGCTCAAATCTCTAATAAAGAAATTTAAGATGATGGGGCGGGGCAAGTCCAGTAGCGAGAAATACGATAAAATAATGATTAAAAATAGAAATGTGAGTGTGTAATAATAAAAATTGCATTGAAAAATTATAAATTAAGGTGGATTATATGAATAGAGAAGAATCCTCTTCGGCCTTTTAGTGGAAGTATTAGGATAATAATTATGGAGATTTAACATATTAACGTTATTTGCAAGAGGTAAAGAATCAAAGAAATGCCTTGCTATTTTTTATATGTATGAGATTTAAAACTTAATTTAAATGGCTTTCGGGATGTCATCATTTCTGATGTATGTGGTGGCTTTTACAATCATCCGCATATCGAAACTTGACTTAAATTCACTGGTATTTCAACAGATATATTAAAAAACTTTACAGATTACCACCGATAAAATCAAGATTTGTGACATCATTTCTTAATGATAATAGGGTCATAACCGGAATGGAAGAGATGATACACACAACTGTATCCTAAACAATTTGAAACAAAGTGCAATATTTAAGCTGTTTAGAAGAAAACGGCTAGGAATCTCCAACAGATAAAAAAAAACATTATAAGTACCAGTATTAAGAATAAAACAAGTAATATAAGAAAAACAATTTTAGTCAGTTTCTACTTAGGTCAACAAAGACAAATTTTATTTTAGCTAGTTTTTATTAAATAGTTACAATTAACAAATATATGTATGTACATATGACAGAATCACAATATTAAGTGGCAATTTTTTTTCTCCCATATAAAACTAAAATTAATTAATTTAATTCAATTAATGAACTAATATTTGAAAAAAAACTATATTAACATCACCATCCACTACAAGTTTAAAAATATGTATTTGAACTTGAGTGGATGAATAAAAAGTATTTCATTAATGATTGAAAATTTCGACAAGATATTGTTGCGTAGATCCGAGGGTTCGAGGATTTTATGCAAAAACAATCACAAAGAAAAATAATCAGTTCTTTAAGAGCGATGCGAATTTATTATCGAAAATCCAATCGTTTCAATACAGGATTCATCAGCAATATTCACAAGGTAAATATCCGAAGGTCTTCACACCTTCAACAGCAATCAAACACAATAACAGTGTTTAAAAATACACGTAGGTAAAGATTATTCACAAGCACAGCCGAGCTAATCACTAGTCAAAACAATCCTCACTACTCGCTGGCTCAATCAAGACTCCTCGCAGTCCCGGCGAGCATCCTTTTTATATGCGCGACAGAAATTTCTAGAAATATAACCGCTCGTGTCATTGAACGTGGCACTAGTGGAGAGATAAACTACTTTCTAGAAGATTCCAGAGGGTTCCGAACTCGCCAACAAGGTCACCAATGACGCCAAAATGGTCGCCAAATTGACCACCAACTTGGTCGCCAAAAATGTGCCAACTTGGTTCTACCGCCAAGATTTCGCCAAGTTCTCATTCAATCGCCATTATAACGTAAGGGGCGGCACTGCTTGTGAATAGTACGATTTTAACATGAAATAAATATAGAGTAATATAAATGCATTAAACACTCAAATACAAATTTTTTACACTATTTACACAAAACTCGTAACAATATAAATATGGAGACTGTGAACTTATAGCAGGAATCGAATAAATATACCGTAGACAAGTACACATATCAAATTTGCTCGTAATTCATAAATGAAAATAATCAGTGAGTGCATACAAAGAATAAAAGTGTGTTTAATTTAATCAATATCTTACTGGAATTCAAATTAGGAAAAAAAATTTGTCATTCTAAGTCAAGTTTAAATCAGGAGAGACTACCTGAAATAAAGTCTCTCTCGCTCTTAAAACATTGGCATAGCTTGGAAGTTTGGAGAGTGGGGTTTATTCACTCTGATGTATGTCACACTCGTCATTTGATTTTGGTTGAAAATGTAGAGGTCTCCAATAGTCTTCATGTTGCTTAGAAGTGTGACATAGATAATCAATTAATCAACTCGCTCTCAAAAATTTCATACAATGCTAGGAGATCCTGTTATTTTCAACATTTCTATTATTGCACATACTAAGGCTTAGTAGAATTTAAAAACCTTTACCTGATTCTCTTAAACATTAGTCAGTGAACGATTCTGTTCCAAAAAGAAGGGAAAAAACCGTTTTAAAGTTTAAATTTCCAAAATCTGTTAAAGAATAATAAAACTGTAAACCTCACATTTTTTCCTTTTACTGTAACAGAAATTACCGGGTGGGCAAAAAGTCCGTAAAAATTTTAAAAATTCTTAAAATCCGGAGAAATGAACGAAAAAAAAACTGTTTGCAGGATCAGCATTAGTATGTCACGGGATTTTTTTTAAGCTAGAAAAAAAATAATTCAAAAATCATTCGGTAGGGGGCACTGATGTACGCAAATCAAAGAAACAATGCATAAATAATGAACATAAAACTTTCACAACTTTATTACACCAGAATATGTTCCACATGACCACCACCACATGGGAGAAGACATTCCAGACGAGTGACAAATCCAGCAACGGCAGAGTGCAACATGTCAGGATGTATGGAGGATACTTCTCTGCGGATCGCATCTTTCAGTTCCGACAGACTTGATGGACCGGATAGATACACGTGAGATTTCAAATATCCCCACAACCAGAAGTCTGCCGGTGTTAAATCTGGAGACTGAGGAGGCCATGGGTACCTGCAGCGCCTGCTAACGATTTTGTCTTCCCCGTACGTCTGTATCAGGAATGCCTTAACCGGGTTAGCAATGTGACTGGTTGCTCCCTCCTGCATGAGCGTAACATTCGAAATCTGACCTCGTTGAATTAAACATGTCATGACAGTCTCTCGCAGAAGCGTTAGATAACGCTGAGCATTTACCGTTTCCGTTATCCATCCATTTACTTGGCACTGCGTTTCAAAGAAGAAGGGTCCTATGATAAATGAACCCGTGAAACTACACCATGCTGTCACTTTTGGGGAATGCAATAGCTTCTGTGTAAACTCATGTGGATTAGAGGTCGCCCAAATGCGACAGTTATGGTTGTTAACGTAACCATGAAGCGAGAAATGATTTTCATCTGTCCACAAGATGTTAAAAACCCAGGTGGGATCCTGTTCCATTTTAGAGAAGGCCCACTTCGCAAATGCTTCCCTCTGTGCGGTATCTGCTGACAAAAGTTCATGGCACAATTGCAATTTGTATGGGTACAGCTGGAGGATTCGACGAAGAATATTGCGGACAGATGATGGTGGTAAGCTTAATCGTCTGGCATCTTCACGAGCACTGTTGGTCTCTAAAGCTGCTTCGTACGCAATCGCTTCCATTTCGACAGCAATGCAGGGTGCACGTGCTTCTTTCAAGCATGGTCGTCCAGCTTGTGCTCGATCCTCCAACTTTCTAGTTTCCTCAATACGTTTAACAAGCTTTAAGAGACCTGCAGGGGTTAAAGGGCCTTTTCTACTCTTCATACAGCGCCACCTCCCGGATGATTTTTGAATTATTTTTTTTTCTAGCTTAAAAAAAATCCCGTGACATACTAATGCAGATCCTGCAAACAGTTTTTTTTTCGTTCATTTTTCCGGATTTTATGAATTTTTAAAGTTTTTACGGACTTTTTGCCCACCCGGTATAAAAGGACGCCATAGCTTATTGTTATCTTTTAGGAATTCTTTTCATTGCTTTCTCAGGATGTGAATAAGGTATTTTGAATAATATTTTGCTTCGAGAGATAAAGTGAAATTCCCTACTAGACTACACTCACACAAACTTTTGTATCTAATTTTGCTAAGCACATACAGCATTTTTATTTTTACCTATTTCAAAATAATAATTCTTTATTATCATTTAGAATATCTTATCATTTTCACATGTTTTTCCAGTTTAAAATATTGATTAAGATGAAATAAATGAAAAAAAAGAGGACTAGGACTCAAAAAAGGAAAAATTGTGGCAATCATTTCTCCTTCTGCACAATAAATTACAGTTGAACTTTGCGCCATTTTGTGTAAGGGTATTTGTTAATATTTACAATTTCTCCACGGAAATGCTGGATTTAGTACGTAATTTTACGGACAATAATTCTCTCACGAAATTCCTTCCTGAATAAAATTCTTTTCTGATGTATTCTTACGCGACCTTATAACATCTTTATTTTGGTAGGTTTTCTACAGCTCTTTATTTAACTGACTATCTCAGACCGTTTCTCAAGCATAGATATTAAAGGAGACAAGGATATTAGGCATAAGAAAAATGGCGGTACGTGAATATTCATATCTGGACAGAGTCCAATGCGTAGATCACATACAAGGAAATAACAAAAGCACTGACTATATTTTCCAAACAAGGAAGGAGAAATTCGACTCAATTTCAAATACACATTTGAAGCATATTTTGAAAGAATTAAAAATAGTATAAATCGTATGTGGATGTTTTATCTGTTTGTGAAGAGGTCGAAATCTGAAGCAATGGTAGAGAAGGAAACAAAGAACATTTCATTTCAAAACGTCCAAAGTTGTATTTCCAGTCAAATGCTCAAATTTATAGTTTCTAACGTAAATATTTAACATAGAGCACGTTCTTACACGAAACAAAACCAACGAAATAGAAAGGATTTGTTTTGATCTAAAATAAAGTTTCCGTAAAAAGTGTAAAGCATTTTTGTACAGAAAAAAAGTCGGTTAAAATGAATGTTAGATACAAATTACCACTTTTGGCGATTTTAAAAACACGTGTCGCCATACTATCTAAAAAGAATTAGAAAAAATTAGCATCGTGAAAATACCAAAAACAGATCATTATGGAACTCGAATATTGTCAAATTTAGAAAGTGCGTATGCGTAATTCAGTTAAACAAAAATCTTTGAACAGATCGAAATGAAATATTCTCTCGATCATTACGTATTTTTGAATCTATAAATTGATCCATTAATTTAATCAATAAATTGAAAAATTAAGTTAACAGTATTTGTGTGTGGATGTTGTAACCATATCATTTTGTATCTTTTTACCTTGGTGATTTTTATCGGTGAGATAGATCTGCAGTTTACCTAAACTTTCATTTATATGAAAGCCTGATAACACGGGAAAGGCACCAATTTGGCGTCGAAAATGTGTGGTACTGTCAAAGTATCGAGGATTATCAAACTAACATATCGATCTAAAGCCAAATAAATCGAATATCCATTCGAAGCATTCACACCGATTTAATTGCAACAATTGACGTCCATTTCCTTTAAACACTTTCGCTAGCTTGTAAATTAATCGCTTTTACATACAAGAAAAAACTGAATAAAACGAGTTTAAATGCAACAATTAGAATCTGTGATATTTTAACAATGTTTCTTTCCTTTAAGAGGGTATGCAATCCTGATATCTGAATTTCGAATGAATGTAGCTCAAAGTACCTTGACATCTTACCGTGGAGGCACCAAATAATAGAATGGATAATCGAATACATTGGCTTTATGCAAATTATTCTTATTAAATGGCTTACGGACAAAGTGAGGGTTGTTAAAGGTGCTGCGCAATTACGACAAGTCTTAAGTCAAGTGCCAATAACAGATGATACTTATCAATCCTATTGTATGAAAAGTTGTTGCAAAACTCCACTTTGTAATTTACAGATCGCGCGTTGTATCCTTTTTCTTTATCTATTACGGATCGTGCTGTGTAGAACGCGTAGTGTCGTACCACTTTATTATTTATGGATTTATCTATAGCGTCGAAACTACATGACCTCAAGTCATTGAATATTCAATATCCTTCCAATTGAAACCATGAAATATGTTTCAAAGGTTCTTCAATGATGTTTGTTTAAGTTGACGTCATTTCAGAATTATATGGCTGCTGTTATACGCCATAAATTGTGCATCATGGACCTTGTAGAGAATAGAACGATAGATGAAACAATACTTGATTTTTTAGAGGACCAGGTAGACTAATTGACTTTAATGCAAATCCAGCCACGGGTTCTCCGTCGTATGTGTATTTTAGGTCAGTGGTTCTTAAACTGTGGTCCTCGGACCCCTGGGAGACCGCAGAACTTTTTTCAGGGGGTCCCCGGAGTCTCTCATGTGACGTTGAGCTTTCCCTCTTTTACAGACTGCAAAGCTTCGTGGGAAAATTGAAAGATGTGCCATCTTTACTAATATTATAAATGCGAAAGTTTGTATGGATGTTTGTTACTCTTTCACGGAAAAACAACTGAATGGATTTTAATAAAACTTTACAATAATATAGCTTATACATCAAAATAACACATTGGCTGTAATTTATAAAGATATTGTGTGAAGTGTCAAAAACAAAACGATAATTGTCAAGAAAGTAGGAAAAATTTCTGCCATCTGCAAAAAAGCCCGCGACAGCGTATATGTATCTTTTTTGTGTATGAAACAAAACTTTTCCTTTTGTTTTGTCTACGCTATGCTTCAGTGCGCGCTCACTTTTGATTTATTCCTTTGATCAGTGTAATCACTATTTTTTTATTTTATAGTAAAACTACATTTCGAAAGGAGAGGTGGTGGCAAGATTTTAACATAAAATAAATACAACAGAAAGTAACATTACTGTATTACACTTCTAAATATAAATTATTTATACTATTTTAAGCGTTCATTACACAAAGTTTGTAACAATGTGTTACTTTTGCTGAGCAGAGATCAGTTTAGGAAGGTGTTTTCAAAAATCGACCGACAGGAGAGTTACGGGGTGGTATAAATAAATAACGAAATATTTTTATCTATTAGATCTACAGACTTAAAATTTGATTAACATGTTTTTTGCTCAGCTGAGATATGCAAAAAGCTTCTTTTTTGTTGTTTAATTTGCAATTCACGAAAAATTAACTCATTAAAAACTTCTTTATCCTTCAATCTGTATTGTTTAATTCTTCAATTTATCCGTGCGAAGAACGGATACACCAGCTAGTAATAGAATAGATCACAAAATTATCCCTAATGAAAAACTCTATTTTGTATTTTGATCAAGAATATTAAGTTGGGAAGGGATATTCAGAATCTTGGGGGTCTGCGATGGCCACGCTGATACATAAAAGGGGGTCGCAACAATCGAAACTTTAAGGACCACTGCAATAGGTCTTTGCGAAAATCAATCAGTAACGAAGGGAAACAAAAACAAAAAAATACTGAAGGCTTATTATATAAGCACAAAAACTCAGTCTAAATTACCAAAAAAAAACACATTTCAAATTTTAATTTTATAATGGCAAACTCTCCCGACTGAAAGAAGGTGAGATCAAAATATGCCTGTAAAAAATTCTTGCCACTTCGAGTGTTATGTTAATGCAACTATAAACTTATATTTCGATGTTTTCCTTCTTCTTTACAATCCCACTTTTATTGGCAACACGTTATTGAACGTTTGCTTGTTGTTTCATCGAATTGTCAAGCATATACACACAAGATAATTGGTTTTCAAATACTTATTTTTCTAAATATATATTAACACTATTCTCTTATTTGTTTTCCTTTATTATCATAGATAAAATGGTATCAGTTAAGAAACTTGACACAATAACTCAACTTTGTAGCCATTAACAAAGCAATATTTTATCGATCACTTTTTGTTTGTTTATCAAGTGTTTTCCAGATGCCTATTTCTAGTGGACTATTTTTGCTTTTCTCATTTGTTTGGGGATTATTCAAATGGTACAAAATTAAATGCAACGGAAGCTCATTGATCTCAGCTGAGAAAAAAATGTTGAATAACTGTGTTGTCTGTTCTTTTAATCGCCGGTATATTCAAAACATTTCAAAGATGTTATCTGTCAGTAATAAAAAGTCAAAAACGTCATATTTTGCAAAAAAGAACTATTTGTTTTTATTTAGAAAGCATCTTTCACTATGGTTTTAATTTGTACTCCTGTAAACAAAATATATCCTTTTTTTCACAATTAATTAGCTGAAAATATGCCTATTTATATTTTATGTAATTATATGAAAGGAAACGACCTCTCATTTCAAAAACCTACCCGACCCAAAACAAGGCCTTGATTCGCAATGGGCGGCCACGACAAAAAAATTCGCTGTCAATCAACGACAAAAGGATCCAACTTCAGATGACGTCGCTATCGATACGTAAAAACAAAAAAGAATGAAATCATGTGACGTCATACGTCATGCGGACGGCGGTCAGTCCGAATTAATTTGGAGGAAAAAGTTCTGTCTTTTCTTCTTTTTTTTTCAAACAAAATTTTGTTTTTATAATACTTCAATAAAACACGGCGTCCTTGAGAATTACCTGTTCGCGAACTGTTGACGAACCATCGAAAATAAAAATAAAAGAATTTGGAGGAAGCCAGCTTACCATTTTAAGCACGTGGTAGGAAAATAAAAGCACAAAATGAAAATAACCGAATTGTATATTCCCGCTCTTTTTTTCTTTTCATCCTTTTCCTTTGCCATTCTACTTTAATTAAGCGACGTAATATAACGTAAGGGAAACAAACGAAGACGAATGTCATGCAAATACAACTCAACTCGACTCGCGTAATCAAAAGACTCACAACTGTTCGTGAACAGCAAAATAATAACAATAACAAAAAAAAAGAACAACAATCTTTTGATAAGCATAACGTTTTCTGTAGAAGTAATTTATACCCGGAAAGTGAAAAGTGGAAAACTTTCCATCAAAAAATGTGTGGTATGATATGGACTGCTCGAAATAACAAGCGAATACAAATAAACTCAAGTTTGAAGGATAAATCGCAAAAAAGGAACAAATCATTAATAGAAAAGGATGGCAATAATAGGCAAATAATGAATGATCTCGTATGATGACAGAAATAATGTCCCTGATTCTTAAAAATAAGGAAAAGTAATAAAAATTGCGCGAGAAAACGTATTTTTACTGAAATTGCTTCAATTATTATTTCAATCAGTGCTTATATATGTTCCAGCTTTTCACGATAAAATACCTTACTACAAAATTTTGTGGAAAGGATTTTCATTTTTCTTTATTTATTTGTTTTAAAAAGTAATGTGAAAATTTTAAAAAAAACTAGAAATAATTATTGTTGGATTCAACTAAATGGAATTAAGACTACAAGAATAAAAATAACGCTCACATTCTAATCAAAATAACTATAATAAAAAAATTGTTCTAAAAATACATTTTAAAGAACATTTTTAGTCACTTAAGGGACATTTTTTTAACATTTAAATTGGACTAATATGTTTTTGAGTATCGAACTGTTTTTCATTGATTCTCATGTTTACGTTGTATTAATGTTTGTATCTTATAGCCAGATCAATTTCTTTTAGTTGCTGCCTATTTCTTCTGAATTGCATTGATTCTCGGTGAATCGTTTTCGATCGTTTTTCGCTTGAGCATAAATGATACAAAACAATTTACGGAAAGAAAACAGAGAAGCAGTGGCGTAACATACACCCTCGCAATCCACGCATCGCGGTAGGGAGCAGGATTCTAGGGCGGGGGGGGGCAAAGGATATGTTATGTTATGGTTTTGCAATCCTTTCTTAGATCCGACAAGGGGTCCGAAATCTAACTTTGAAGGGGGGGGGGCCTAATATTCTCCACTTTAAAAAAGCATATTAAATTCAGTTCTAAAAATTAGTAGAGGTATATTGAACTTTGTTCTAAATATATTTCACGAACAATTTTACAAATGGTATTGATTTTATACAACACAAATGCCAGGAAAAGACAAGAACTGTGGAATTGTTACATTTCATTAATTCTGTTTAGATATCAGTACAGAAAACAGTTATCGATTAAACAGAAATAAGCGATTTTTTAAACTAGTATATTACAAATACTAAGCAAATTATAAGAAAATATAAAAATAAATTAATTTTAATATTTAATTATTTTGAATAATGATCCCCCCCGCTGATGAGTTCATACCTTACCAAAAACAGCAACTACCGAGGATAAAACTTTTACAAAATGGTGTTATTCGTTTATTTTGAATGCACGAAATATTTGTAAGAAATATATATCCGAATTTAAGAGATTCAGACATACATATATCATTTTTTTTCAATTTTTAATAAATATGCTTCGAAAAAGGAATACTGGATAAACTACTTTATTACGTTTAATATGAGGATTTAGAAAGAGTTTATTTAAATCACTTCAGTTGTTTTTTGGCTGATAAAATTTTGTTCAATGTTCCATCAATGCCTCACATGTTATATCATACGACATTTTTTACAGCTTAATATCACAAAAATTTGTTTTTTAGTAATACATTAATTTAAAGAAAATTCAACTACACTTTCGATTTAGTATATAAATTATTGCTAAAAAGCAAATATGATGAACAGAAGAAAGACTACAAAAATAAATAAAACGTGATTGTTTTTCTCCATTATTGTTTACAATATACATAAATTGAATAAAGGAAGCAAAAATAAAATAAAATTTTCAGATTTACTCAAGAATGCTAGGATGGAACGAAAAATGTATTTAAAATAACTAAATAAATAAATTAAATATTTCTAATGATATTTTTTGAAAATCAAAAGATGCAGAATTTTTTATTTCAACTTCATGTTTTTTAAAATATTCTACACAAATTAATTCAGAATTTCCATTCCGATAAGAACAAACAGCGAAAGTAAGAATAAACATTCATTACAAAAGGTTGACAATTAATTAATAGAATTGAATGCATTTAATTAAATATAATCAGAAGAGTTCGCAATAAATGGGAATAAGAATAAATGCTAATGAGTTTTTCAACAGGAGTGGGAATAGATCGACTCTAGGGTTTGAAAGTAAAAAGAACGAATTGAGAAAAATTAAATTCCTAAATGTATAAATTCCACACCATTTACTTTGGAAATGACATTTGGTTTCCTTCCACGTCATTTAACTTATTTTTAAAATTAGGTTAAACTGCTTTTATGATCTCTTGGCGGTAGTGGAGGATTTTATACTTTTCTTGCGGAGCTTAAAAATTTAGTAGTTGCATTTTTGCGCTCTCTGCATTTTCGTACCGTAAAAATGTATTCATAGAGTAAAAAAAATCTTTGAATTACTTTAAATGCTTAAGCAATTGCAAATTAAAATCATCTAATGTATTTAATTAAATTGTTCTATGCCATATTTTTTCCAAACATATTATGCAAGATAATTGTGTAATATGTTCCTTATCCTTTGAATGCTGTGCCTTCAATATTTATTAATATGCATTAAAACTGTGTGTTTAAAAAATAATTGAATTATAACTTAAGCAAAATTATGTTGCCCATTTAATATATATTTTCCCTATCGTACATATTCGCGCATAAAATTATAAACAGATTATACTTTCTCAGAAAAGATTTTCTCATCTTCCAATCCCAACTCATTTCCTTTTATGGTCTTACCCCGACCTTTCCCATGCTTTTTAATCTACATTCAAAGCCCATACTAAAAGATAATCATTTAGCAGTTTTTGAAATAAATAAGCGGTCCAACTCAAAATCAGGAGCAATTGGGGTTGTTCTGGATCACTTGAAAAAGGGGGGAGCAATTGTTTTGGCTCGAGAACCACATTGTGGAAGTGGAGGATATCGGAGGGGGTGACGCCTTTTTAACCCTTTATCTACCGCATTATGATTTACTGCAGTTTTTTTCATGCAATACTTTTTTTGAATCACCACATTGGAAAAAGTAAGGGATATACACAAACAAAATACTCAACTTTGGGAAATTTAATCCGTTAGAGTTATTTAATTAATTAACGATATTAAACTGTAAAATTAACTATATACACTGTTCACTTAAAAAAGAGTCAAATCGTTTCTTTAGATCTTCATTAATATACAAAAAAAATAAGACATTAACTATTTTTGACATTGTCATTTTTGTTCCGAAAAAATTGTTAATCTTCGCAATCCGCTGAAAACTCAATTTCTGCTATAAAACCATTCGTCTTCTCCACTAAAATACTCATAATAGAACTCGTGCTGCTATATATCTTGGAAGAGTGAATTTAAAAGAATATTCCTGCTAAGTATTGTCGGAATATTCGTAAAAATGGCTATTCCATGTAATTTTAAAGTGAGTGGTACTTATAGGTACCTTCGGTAGATAAAGGGTTAAAATGATTGCATTCAGTAGTTAACTTTGTATTTCGGAAAAGCCATATAAATTGTACCTTATAAAAATCAATAAATATGTTAAATAAAACAATTGCAGTTTTGTTCAATTTAGTGATTGTGCTCATTTCATATCATCTATAGCTGTAAGCACGATTTATTTTAGGATTAGTTTAATGGGGCACATGAATTTTAAGAAAAAACAAGAGAAAAGGAGAAAATAAGAATATATTGTAAATATTATATTCTTGTATTATTATTCTTATGCTGAGATGGCTATATATAATTCTGCGCGTAGTGGGAAAGGTTTTAATAGAAACATGTACCGAATTTGTACCAATTATTGACGTGAAAAAGTTTCGAAAAATAATGAAAAGAATTAAGAAATTCTGAATTAAATATAAAAGAAATAAAAACATGCTTATTCGCATTATGGAACCCAAAATGTTTCGTGCGTTTACATTCGAATGTATGCCAAAAAAAGCCAAGTTAAGAAACAAAACAAAAATGATGTGATTTCATGTTTTAAAAAAACGTCGGAATTTACTTTTAACTACTTTCTTCCATTCTTTTTTCTTTTACATTTCTCTCAATGGAACTATTTTGATATCGGTACGCTACTCGTTTTCTACGTGATTTTGAAATCGTGCCTAGTAAATATTTAGTGGTGCAGCAAAATGTTATCACATATTGTGATGTTATCACTCTGAGTTGGAGAAATTTTGCAATATTTTGGTGGAAAAACCTGTAGTGTACAGATAGCAAATCAGTGCCATCTTTTGTATAAAGTCATATAACACAGTAGATAGTCTAAATGAGTACTTAATCTTTGATTTTAAAATTACTTTCAATTTATTTGTTTCGATGGAATTGTATTTTATTATTAACCAAATTGGATTTTTCATCATTAATTGTTTATTTGTATGTTCATTTATATATGCTGTTCTTTTAATTTCTATTCAATCATTATTATTATTTACAATTTCTATTCAATCCTTATTATTTACAATTTCTATTCAACATTTATTCTGTAAAAAATAATTATTTTTATTGTTCCATGTACCAACGACATTGACTGTTTCTGTCTTTTGCGAGATGGCAACATGTTGTTTGTTTTGACTTTTTTTGAGCAATAGAATATCTGTGGAATGTTCTGTTGCTGTTCTCTTTCGCTAGGAGAGATTCAAAGTTCAAAGATGCTGGCATTTTTTATTCGCTTTATTCGCAAAATTAAAATGGTTGAGTTTTAAAATTGAGTCTTTTCTGAAGCTGCGTGGAGGGTATCAATATCCGAAAGTTTACGTGAAACCTCATTTTAAAAGCAAATGTTCTATAACGCAAATGTATCGCATCAATCTAATCGTTAAACATTTTAACTAGCTATTTTTGCACAACATATTCCACACTAACGATTTTAAACTTGGAATAGAACGTTTTGCCTCTTCACAGTTTAGTTATTTTTACGGAAAAAAACAAAACAAGGAACTCGTGCAGGTGAAAAAGGTTTAATCGAATTCTTGATCGCGACGTAACGAAACCACGTGTAATTTTATCTCACCTCCCATCACCAACAGTATCCAACAACTCTGTCTGAACAAGCAGACAACAATGTTTCTATTCAAGTGTCAAATAAAGTTAATGTTACCAACAAGTTCATAATTTCCACTAACAGTCTCACACGGAAGGAACTTCTTATCCGTTTAATATTAAATGATAAATAAAGGAAGGACTGATAAAATTGCAAACAATAGATTTTACAACAATGCAATTTTGTCGACGAATATTAATTGTTAAATCCCTCGTGTCCCTCGTGTTGTTTGGTTTTTGAGAATTTGACAGCTGCATTCTCTCCTTGTAACTGTACTCGTTTTTTCGGGAGTAATTTGAGAAACTGGTTTCTTCCGATTTAATTTTCTTGGCCACCCATCATACAGTCTCAACCCTAACGGATTTCTGAGTTATTCTTGTGTATTTCACCAATGTCGCCTTTAAGGTCGCATTTGAAATTTCAATTTATTTCATTATTGCAGCAGAGCGCATTTCTGATAGCTTTCACAACATGGTCAACTCCTTCCAATGGTGTAATTATTTTTTTAAAAAAACCTAAGAAAAGGACTTGTAACTGACTATCTCACGAGGCTCCTCTTTTCAAACTAACTAGGCATTTTTCTCTGATGACATGAAGTGGCTGTAATAACATAGAAAAGAACTCGTGGCTGGAGTGTCGCCTGTTGGAGTCCTAGTGCCACTGAAGACCCGCCGTGTAGAGAAAACCTATGCACTTTAAATCTGTAGCGGCTCAATGTCCTTCCATTGGCGTGGTATGGTAGTTAGAAGAGGGGGTGCCAACTCTCGTCACTTGACCGAGATTCAAAATAACGATGTCCGTTGTCAATAACCAGGGACGTCTTAAGACTTCTTGAGGCCCTGAGCCTTTACTCAAAAGTAGGCCCTATGCCCCTGCACAAATTTAGGTCCCACCATAAAAGTAGACAGACCATAGCATATGTTGTCAAATATTTGTACAAGCAATAACCCGAAAAAGATAAATGTGCATGACTTGCAATAGCGCAAACTGGCTCGGCCGATTTCTCCCTTTTTACTGAATGAGTAATGGTGGTGTATGGTGGTAGGCCTAGGCCTATACATGGACGACGGTCATCTCATGTAACCAGTTGACATATCGTCCGAATTTTCCAGTTTTTCGGAGAATACAAGAAATAACATTCGACTGTTGAAAGTATTCAAAGCATCATGATCTTATTACGGCTAAATCGAGAACAAGACAAAGCACCCCCCCCTCATTGCAACTGACGCCCTGGGCCCGGGACCGGTTGGTCCATGCCTTAAGGCGTCCTTGTCAATAGCCCCCTGGTTGCTTTATAGTGTGATATTTATAAACTCTCACTGATGAAATAAGGAAACTTATAACAACCATCCTTCCTAATAGAAACGTGAAATGCAAGTATTAGTACATACATAAAGTTAATGCAAGTGTGTGAGAAACTATCACCTCTCTCTTGGGCACTTAGATATATGGGAGGTAGGGAAGAAACACTCGACATGATCCAACCAATCTATTTAATGATCACACAATAAAACAACAAAAATTCAATTAATAACAGCAAGAGAATGTCTCGGTGCTAACCGCGAAAGTGGAACAACGACGATAATACAAGAAAGATTAGGAGACTATCAAACTCGATCCTTACTTTATATAGGATCTAATCCATCATCCGAATGTCAATTTAATCTCATTGAATAATCGTCACTTTAAAGTTTTCTCCTAATGTCTTTAATCACAGTAATTCAAATATGATACCCGTCAGTAACGATCTCACCTGTGTGTGTGTGTGATTTCCGTTTATCTCCTCTTCTACTCTCTACTCTGGCAAAAAAAAACCTCAACTATATATAGTAACTTAATTTACATATCACGATTTTATTCTTCCGAAGGGTTGGTTGTGAATAAGGCAAATTGATACCCAAAGATTTCCCAAGAGGATTAGTGGAAGGATCGCGAATAGATCCGTCACAAGTGTAGACACTATAAGCGCGAGTTGTCTGCTAACAGGACAATACTGCCAGACACATTTCTATTAATTCCAACTCCTCCTTTTGAAGGTGCCCCTACCATTAAAATTTATTAAACTGAAAGCTCCCGGATGCTTTTGAGGATAGTTCCAGGTGGCCCTTCTGATCATATTAAATAAACAAAATTTGTAATTAAATCGCGAGTGTAGTTCTTATCATAAACTAAAGATTTCGTTAAAGACACCGATTTTAAACCATATTAGCGAAAATTTCTTTTTTCTTCTCCTGTCGTCCAAACTTGCCAAATTAATTCACATTTCATTCCCCAGTGTCTTAAAAAAAGTTATAATAATTATGTCGCCCATCCAGTATAGTGGTTAGCGACGCTGACTGCTGTGCTGAACGACCGGGGTTCGAATCCCGGAGGATGTTGCTGAATGTATAGAGCCTTTGTGCGGCATGGGGGTACTCTAAAGAGCCGTCGAGCCTCAAGTCCTTTCGCGAGGTTGGTGGAAGGGGAAGAGAGATGAGAGGTCCTTGACTCCCCCGAATGTTCTCCCTCAAAATTGGGGTAGAGCCGAACTAATTCGTACTGTCACCTGCATGGTGCTCAAGGCTACGGCTAACGACATGCATCTAGCCTCTTGCTATGATGAATTTCGAGGCCCTGGATCTGACACAGTCGAGATCAGGTGGCATAAGAAACAACAACATAATGATTACAAATGCTTTTCAAAAGAAAAATCAAACCGAATGTAAATCGTAAAATTCAATTTTCTCAAAATTTTATTTTTCATAAATTTTCTCCGTCCACACACACAAATTCACAAAAACTGATAGAGGTATATTCATAAAAATTTCAGCATAAACTTCAAATAATATGGGCAATGAAATCAAGTAAAAATTTTGTTTGTGGTTGAATTCTTTTTTACGTGGGTAAGTCATTAAGTCACAAATTCATGTGGCAGGATTTAAAGTAGTAACAGATATATCCAAAGAATGAGGATAGCTTGCAGCACCATACAGCTTGACGATATTTAATTCATTTTGAGTAGGTAACATTCACACGCATATTTACATGCAATTTCAAAAATGGAGATGGCGTTGAATGATTGTACGATAGAAGAGCAGCGTGCTGTAGGCCGATTTCTGTGAGAGGAAGGACTTGAAACAAATATCCATAAAGAATTGTTACCTGTGTTTATGGAGAGAGAAGAGTTAATCACGTAAAGAGGTGTTCAGTGTGATGAAATTGTTGATGAAGATCGAAAATCCTGCTGTGGGTGAGACAGCAACCCGTAGAATTTTATGCGACTGGTATTGAGGCTCTGATAAAACGATAAGTGCATCAACGTTGCGCGGAATTATGTGGAAAAATAAAAACTGTTTCCAAGTGATTGTCATGTTAAACTATTTTTTTATTATCTTTTGTGGCTTACTTAATGACTTTTCCTCGTATTTATAGGGGTGTTTTTAGAATTAAAAATTTAGATTTAATTTAATTTAATTTTAATTTAAAAATTTAGATTTTCGTTCATTGAATTTATTCATGCCATTGTGTGCAAAGAAAAATAAAAGTGCTAAAGAACTGCTAATATAGAAGTTTTTTTGGTGTAGAATGTTAAACATATTCTTGTGTATGTAGAAGTTTCATTACAATTTACTACAAATCTCCCAGTTTCTCAAAAGATATAATTTTACAACACCTATTGACATTTTTTGTGCTTAAAATTGAAAATATATCTAAAAATCAAAAAAAATTATTCAGTAATCCTTTTTTAAAAACATCTCTTCGATCGTAGTCGGTTACTTTAAGGTAGTTCAAGATTTTTGAAGTATGTTTGTATTTGGAATTTATACCATGATTTCTACATCTCTTTCAAGGCCGAGTTCCTTGTAGTTACGATCACGAATTCATAGCCAGCGGGTCATGAGTTCGAATCCTAATGCTACTGAAGACTGTACAGGGGCTGAAACATGTTAAAAATATCAAGGCTCCAATGGCAAAGTGTGGGGGTTCCAGTTCATGTGTCGTCCTCGTCACTTGTCCGTGGCTTAAAATAACGAGGTCTGTCGCCAATAGCCTTCGTGTCGTTTCGTGCAATGTTAATAAATAAACACTCATTCTGCGTAGGATTTGGATCAAGAGCTTTTAAGCACAGAACATGGGGATTTAATTGCACAGACTTCCATGATTTCGTCAGAATAAGTAAATGACTATTTTCGTTGTACTATAAAGCAACATAACTGCTATTTATTGGTGATGGGTCTCGTAATTCTGTATCGTTATCAAGTGATCAGGTTGACACATCAGCCGGCATCCACTCTCCAAGCTTCCCCACCTCACCAACGTGAGGTGGGGAAGTTCCTCACCTCAGTCGTGAGTCACGACTGATTTACCTCGCATCAACCCCTCCACATGGCATCAGAATTTGAACCCGTGACTCAACAACGCTGACTGCGAGTCCGTGACCATGACTACCATTACGCGGCCATTAGTTAGACCAGGGATGGGCATTGTCAATCGCGATCGCCCGGCGTACCTCCAAGACATTTTGAGAGGCCACCTTTATTAAGACTCAAGACGCGCATACTAAAAGAAACATTTATGGAGCTCCGACGCCAGCTTGACTGGAGAATCGGCTTTTTACAATCGATGTGACTATGTTTACTGAATCAAATTATTCGACAAATGTGTAAATACACATGTGCCTTCTTTGGAAGCGAACGATGACGTTTGACGCGTTCACTGCGGCCGTAAGGGAAAACCAACTAAAAACATGAATTTTTCCCCACATGCCGACTGTAGGAGAGAACAAATGTTGATGATCAACTCTTCTCGCGATAGCACGGGATCGGCTATTGACACATCTCACGCTTTCATGGAATTGGATTCACTGTATTCAATACGTCCACAGTCTACCAGGCGCTCTCAAAGTGGTTCAAGCATTCAACTTGACAATTTTGTGTTACTTATATTTTTATAGTAAAAACAGTAATCATATTTTAAAAGGGTAAAATTTGTCGTGAACAAGTGTTAAGAAAAGGAAACATTCAATTTTAATGCAAAATTGGCCACACTTACGCCACTGGGAGGAACGCAACATCTTAAAAATATTTGAAGTAGCCCATACCCTTGGAAATCCCGCCTACACCTGCGTTTGGAATCCAATAAAAAAGTAATTCCAATAATATTAGCGTGGTGTTAATTTTAAACAAAACATATTAACAGAAAAGTGTCTTGTTGTTGTAAAATTCGCCATATTGGACACAGAATGAAAATCCATCAGAAAATAAAAGTGTCAACTTTCCCAATAACTAAAGAAGTTCTCATTTTAAAAAAAAATTTCGAATCCACAAACTATAATGAGTACATAAATTGTTTTCGCGTCTATCACTAAAAATTCAGTTTCCTCAATAAATAATAACTAAGAGCATACAGAACAGGAATATGTAACTAAATATTAAGGTTTTGGGCAACTAAAATTGCACCAGAATGAAAAAATAAAGGATAATAAAAATCATTTATGATTCATTTGCATTCCAAATCAATCATCTAAATATAAGTGATTTTTTTGTGGGAAAAACCCAGGCTAACTTGACGTATTCATGGAATTGACCAATGATGACATCAGTCGTGACGCCATAAATTAGAGGACGCAAAATGAGAATTTGAGACACATATACAGAAAACTACATAAATTTTTTTTCAGGGAATAAATTCTAAGATTTCTTTTACTCGATTGAAGAAATCACTAATTAATCAGGAAATGATATTAGAAAAGGAATCTAATATAAATTTTTAAGATCAATGCTTTGGAAATAAGTAGTTTTTATTGCATTTATAATGTAGGAAATTTTTAAATAAAACATAAAAAAAGTTAATTTATATGAAACACGCAGTGTACGTGCTTTTGACAAAGGCAAAGCATTTGTCAATAAAAATTGTAATTATATGAGCAAGAAAATAAAATACACGAAAATATACATTATTAGTAACTCATTGTAATTAATAGAAAAAAAGTTAATTTCAAAAACATCTTTCTCAGAAGTTACGTCTTTTAAATATTTTACGATTGATACATTTTTAATGATCTTTGTACATCTGATTTTTACATAAAAAAGGAATAAATTAAATAACATAAGTAATAATCATTTTATGTAATGATACGAATTAATCGAATTACGAAGCTGATTGAAACACTTCAGAAATTATCTAAAAACAAAACACACTGATTAGAATGAAAATATTAATAAAATATCCACATCAATTCGCTGCACGATTTCTTTATGGTTTATTAACACCAGTAATTAATGATTGCTTCGAACAAAATGACTTCGTTTAAACATTTATTTCAATAAAAACATGACGTTAACAAGATTTTATCGAAAAATTCACAACTTCTCAGTACTTCCTATTCAAAAGATTTTTTTTTTTAAAAAAAAAAAACTTCCTAAATTGGCAAATCTCCATGAACTTCATTCATCATTGAAATTCTGTTCTAGCATCGATGCGGTTTTATGTTCTTTTTGAAGCATCAAAGAGCGATATTAATAAATTATCGCAAAACAGAATATTAAAAGATATATTGTATTATAGTGTATCTCATGCATTTTTTTTATGTTTACACGAAATTGTCTCAAGTGTTGGAAATTGATTTCGAATCGTAACTTTCTTTTTAAAAAATTGAAAAGTTCTGAAATGTATTCCAAATGTATTTAAACAAAACAAACCCATGAGAAATGTATGCATTTTTCATATGAACATATATAAAACGAATGAGAATTCTATAAATTTTAAGTAAGATTCAAAGTTATTACTTATTATTTATTATTACTTATTGATTTATTTTCTCTTCTTAAAAATGAAAAATTAAGTAATTGAATATGCATGCGTAACTTTTCAATATGAATCATTGAATTAGCAAAAGAGTGTGAATATTTTAATGAGAAAAATATGGAATTAACAAAAACACACACACATGGAATTCTATATTATATATATATATATAGTATTTCAAAATACAAATCTCCAATTTAAAACCTCAATAGTGAACGCAAAAATAAAAAAAAAGTTTAAAAAGATTACACAAATTTATAAATTAACCAAATGCAACCTCCCACTTAGGACCAAAAAAGGGTTAAACTAGTCTGATATTACCAACCTTTCCCCCACTGCAATTTGGTAGGCCAAAATAAAAGTATGTCCCCAATCATAAAATTCTCAAAAATTTAAAAGTTAAAATTTCAAAAAGTAAGATATTTTTATCATATTTTGAATAAATTAATATACAAATTTTTTTAATTCTTATACAGCTAAGTGCATAATATAACTACCAAGTATCAACAAAAGCACTCATTATTCGAATGGAAATATCCAAAAGCACCAAGATCTCTAAAATTTAAAAGTTCAATTTGAAAACCTCGAGTACTTACCATTGCAAAATCTCAAAAACATTCCTCGTATACATTAAAAATCTCCAATTACTTGAGAATACAATGAACTCCGAAAATTGCAAACCATCAACAACTCAACCAAGAGCTTCTTTATAAGATCTTAAAATCGAAAAATGGTATACACAAAGTGTGTGTGCGTATATTTATATATTTCTCATTTTCATTAGAATTAAGGTGACCAATCGTCCTCCTTTTATAGGTTCTGTCCTTCCTCGAAAAATGTCCTTTTTGTCCTACTTTTCAATATTTTAAAACTGATCTGTTAATCTGTATTCAGAGATGAATCAAACATGTTTCCAAAATGTCAAAGAATGGTCCGAAATAAATATCACAGGAAATAACAGTTTTCAATGGTATTTTTTGACTTTGTCTCAAGGAAAGTGGGCAGATATAGAAAATTACGTTGAGTTTTTATCGAAAGAAATGCTTAATATTAAAATCAATGACAATTGTCTGTTTGAAGTAGAAAGAAGACTGAATGTACAGTTTAATTTTAATAAATTAGAACAATTGGAAAACCTTCATGCTGAGAAATTGGTAAAATATGGGTGAAAATGCTTAAACCATTTCAAAAATGAACACATTCCATATGAAAATGTAATTGTTCTTGTTGAATTTACGTTGTGCTGTCCTGGAACTAATGCACCTGTTGAAAGAGTTTTTTTTTTCAGTTTGTAATGATTTTTGTGAAGTGACTAGTGATAAATCACACAAAATTGAATGTTAATATTTTAACTGCAGTGCTAACCGTAAAATTCAGTATGAAGGATATTTTTTGACCGAACTTTCCGATATATTAGAAAATGATATGTTAACAAAAAAAATCATTCAATGGAAAAATACTCTTTTTTAAGATAATAATTTAAAAGAACGTAGGCGTAATTGGCGTTTATTTTTGAATTAATAGAACGTTTCATATATTTGAGTTGTAATTTTTTCTTGAATTTTTCATTCTCCTTTTCATTGTAAAAAAATGGCCACCTTATTAGAATATAAATAATCTACAAGTATTAAGTTTGTGCATATAATATGAAAATTATGAAAATATTGCAAATAAAAAGAGCACCATTTGCCCATTACTATCAAACGGAAAATATAATTTTATGGAATAATATTTGTTTTAATGTTTAATAACATCAGCTCTTTTTCTCTCTCATCCATGTGTTCATTATATAGTACAATATACACTGCATATTATACGATGCATGCTACACTAATAACGCATTTTTATACGTAGTATGTAACAAAGTATAATTTTTTTAAATAGAAAAGCTAACCATTCTTCAATGAATTTTAATATCCATTGCTATTTCTGTATATTATATCTCAATGTAGATTTATAGATATAATATACAATAATTTCATATTTCTCAATTAATAACAGAATATTAATGTTAAATGCATTTTATAATTTCCATATATATGAAATTAAATCATTCAAATATTTTTCCATTTCCATCCTTGCATTAAATCGAATACTAAAAAGAACTATAAATATATTTTTTAAATATTTAAATTGGTATATGAAGCTCATAAATAAATGAAAAATAATTTGAAGAAATTTAATATGACGATTTCAAAGTTTCACATCAGCCACGAAAACAATTTTTTTCACACCCCAGATTATTTTAACTGTCCATAGAAGCGTTGATTCAATTAAAAATATGTCTATGCTATTTGAAATAATATGAAGGGTTTAAATCTTGTTGAAATCTAAAACACTACCACTGTATATTAACAATACAAACGCGTTGTTTCTTTCAAAAAGTATAAGTTTCATATTAATCAAGTTTTATTGCCCCACAACTATAAGAAAACGGAGACATTCGATCATAGGTATCAAATATACATATATTTTTTTATCGAACAGCAAGATTTCAAAAATAACCTACAATTAAAAACATTCTACCTTACATTTCAAAAACTAATTTCGTTAATAAAAATAAGCAACATATATGAGAAACAGTTAACTTCATTTCAATTTTATCGTTTTAATTATGAATAATCCATAATGAATAAAAAAACCCATCTGAAAACGAAATTCTTTTTTAATTAAGGCTGTCTTCGTTAAAAGTAGGAGAGCTTGAACTAAACGCGAAGCCCATTTTCAGACAGAAAAAATTCCTTAATTTCTATGGATATTAGCAATATTATAACTCATACCTCTGTTAACAATATAGTGTTTTTAAAAACGTCAAAATATTCCATGAATAATTTCTTTTTTATTATAATACATGAAGGCATATATATAGCCCATTTAACAATACGGTATAGGAGAAAAAAAGCGCGAAACACATTTTATACCAGAAAAAAATGAATCAACTCGGATAAAAACGGGAAGTATAACAAAAAAATCTGCTCTCTAAAGGATAGTGAAGCCAGAATATCATATATTAATGTTTCATTTCTTTTAAATCTAAAAAAATGTTCCGAATTCTGGTACTATTCTTTAACATTAACCGAAGACAGCCTTAACTATTCGGTAACACTTCGAACTGATCACGCAATCCTAACCAAATACGACCCCCTTCCCTCCCCGACAAATAGTTTTCTCTTAAAGTGTGCTAATTAAAAACTCGTTCAATTAAAATGCGGGGGTGTAGACTCACCGGTGAGATTGTGCACGAGCATCTTGTTGATGAGGAAGGTGGACATGGTGTGTTCGGCGCCGGACAGCACCCACGACTGCATCTTGGGAGGGAAAAAAATTCTCTTTTCGACGGGGACAGTCAAGTGTGCTCTTATCTGGAGATTCGTCTCTGTTATGATCTTTCCTCCTGTTAGCGAGCGGGTGAAATAATCCGCTGGAGCGAGATTACGTCTTCCTCGTTAAGGGTCCAGACGGAAAAAGTCTTTTATTAAAAACACTGACCTTCCCGCTTTGCTGTGTGATGGACCTGTCAAGTCTATTTATCGTTGTTTGTTCGAATGCATATTGATCTCGAAGCACATATCGAATGGTGGATTTGTGTTCCTTGTGGGAAGAGTTATCACTTCGTAGTGTTCAGAACAGCCAGTTTCTCTTATTTGTTGACAAATTCTGTTCTGAGTTACTTAACAAGTAATGTAAAAAAAATTCGTACTTAGATCAACAAAGAAAAATTTTATTTTAGCTACTTTTTTATTAAATAGTTACAATTAATATAAATTACTGTATATACATATTATTAAATAATATACATGCATATGACAGAATCACAACATTAAGTGGTAATTAATTTTTATTAATAATCATCAAATTATTGTATTGTCATCCAAAACAATCGTGCATATAAAATTTCAGTTCAACTAAATGCTTTAAAACGTGAGAACAAAAATCTTTTCAAGTTTTAACCCAATTCGCTAAAAATGAAACCAACGTGGTAATATCTGAATCTTTAATCCTAACGTGGATATCTGCAATTCTTTAAATAATTAATTTCATTCAATTAATTATAATTAAATTATCGTATTTTTACCCAAAACAATAGTGTATAGAAAATTTCAGCTCAAATGAACGCTTTAAAATGTGAGAAAAAAGCCTTTCAAATTTTGACACAAATCGCCAAAAGGGTCGTTTAGTCACCAAAAATGATGCCAATGTGGCTGTATTTTTAATTCTTTGAATAATTAGTTTTAATTACTATTTATTAATTATATTTAAAGAGCTGTATTGTCATCCAAAATAATCGTGTATATAAAATTTCAGCTCAATTGACCGCTTTAAAATGTATTTTATTAACGATTGAAAATTCCACCAAGAAAAATAAATATAGAGAGCGTGTGAGCTAATAGTACTGCTGGACATTGAAAAAAATTGCTATGTAGCATAACATTAAGAGACATGAGGCCTAGTTACACCTTCAGACATTAGAATAAAGAATATTTATTGTTCTGGAACAAAAGCAAACATCTGAAAAAAAATGTTCATTTGATCTGCGTACGGAGACCAATGCATCTAAAAGTCAGGGCACGTGAACAGTACGTTATTGGTGCAACATTCCACACGTCGGAAACATTATCCAGCAGCTGTTGAGGCAATTTATCCCATTCCTCTGAGTGCACGGATGAGGGTGTTCTTGTTTGTCAGAGGATAGTTTCGACCAGCAACTTAAATTCCCATTTTCATTTTATCTGGAGAACGTATTTGAAAACCCTCGCTGTTTCCTGAACAGCGAATGTTCGATGACATGTTGCGTTGTCGTCCATAAAAACAAATTTATCACCGACAGAATGAAAAGACGAACATGAGGAAGTTTCATCCATGTATCGTTGGCCCGTCATAGTCTCATTCTCAACCACATGTAGGCACGTGCGGCCATTGATCAATGCCGGCCCACACCATGATACTGCATGTCGGATATAGGTCCTCATCATTTTTCTGAATAAGCCACGATCAACTGATGACAGACTGAACCTAGGAATAGACACATGCCCAGTCCTGTTCAGTCCAATTGTGATGCAACGACACCATTGCAAACGGGCAACGGTGCTGTGTGGTCACACACACACAACAACGGGATAGTCCTCCTCCCCTCAAACGTTTTTCGAGATCTGCGACAAATTTTGCCATCTGCAGCGTTCCCTGTTCTTTGCTGATAGGATATATCTGTCTTCTGCAGGGTCTTCTAACACGACCTGGCACTAGGCATTCGAACTTTTAAATGACTGCCGTGAAATAACGCAGCGATGTCGAACTCCGTTATTTTTCCCCTTCTTCGATCTTTCCAATCATTCGGCCACGTATAAAATCATCTATGTGATGTCCATGCCAAAAATTTTATTTTCGTCTATTAAGTCTTTCCTGTAAAAAACAAGCTGAAACTATATTTTGAACGCTATCACGTGATGAACAGGCGTGGGAAAAATTTGCATATATACTCATCCATAAAATATCCCGTATTATTCTAGTTTTGCTTCCTTTCATTTTGTGGTTGCTCGATATCCGTTTGAAATAGTGGTACTCTCTGACTTCGTTACCCTTTAGAACACAGATATTGGTTCTAAACACGTGAACCGTTATTGGTCTGTGGAACAAATGGTACCGAGCCGTCCATGAACATTAAATTATTTCCATTTTATCTGACGTATTTCTGTCGTGTTTCTGCGAGTGTGTGTGAGTGAGTGAATGAATATTTACGTCGAACTACTCGGCTACTCAATGGCTTTTGGAATTATTTTTGAATCACGAAACTGATTATTGGCAACCTCCTTTCGTAATGGGAGGACGTTTGATTTTTATTTCCCCTCAGGGCGTGTCTTCAGTGGCACTTTCTCATGAAAACGAGTCACTTTATATGTGGCCTTGCCTGCTCGCCAGTCAAAGAGGAAAACAAGCTGAAACTATATTTTGGATAGAAAAGTCCATAAAATGTATTATAGTCTGAATTCGATATCCTTTGAAATAGTGGTACGGACCGGTACTAATTTATGGTACTGGGCCTTCCAAGAAGGCAATTATTTAAATATTTAAATTTTCTTGAGTCTGTTCGATTTCCAAAAATCACTTTATATTTCATGTTAAATCCTTTTATATTCATTTTTTGAGGTAACTATATTTTATTCTGTGAAGGCATATTTAAATATCTCAAATGAATAAACAATCACGTCCTACCCTCAGAGGGCCGCAGTAAAGTTATCAAAAGGTTGAGGGGTGCTGCTTTAATGAGTGAGTGAGTGAATATTAATGTTGCACTGTTCAGCTACACGAGGGCTTTTAGCGACAGACCTTATAATTCTGAACCATGGCTAAGTGGCGAGGATGACACCTGAGCTGACCCCTCTCCCTCCCCTAACTTCCACACTACACCAACGGGAGGACAGCTCTTCACAGATTAAGCGTGCATCTTTTTTGTGGTACTGGACTCGAACTCATGGCATGCCTGCCAGGATCCCGTACCTTAATCACTGAGGCACTGCGGCTCTGGCACTAACTTAGAGGGCAGTGTGTTTTATATTTCTCATTTTTATTTGAACCATTTTTTCCGGTATAAAGAAAACATGTTCCATATTTCGTTTCATATACCAGGCCGCGGTAACCAAGTGATCATGGTCACGGACTCGTGGCTGGTGTGTCATGAGTTCAAGCCTAGGGCTTCTGAAGACCCGCAGTGTAGAGCTTATGCTCGTTAAATCTGTCGAGGCTTAAAGACCTCCCATAAGCGTTGTGTGGAAATTCGAAGAGGATAGTGCCAGTTCAGGTGTAGTCCTCGTCACTTGACCATGGTTCAAAATGTTAAGGTCCGTCGCATGCACTTACTACTTTGCCTGAATATGTTCTTCGAGTTAGATTTATGCTATTTTACATTTGGCGAAGACGTCCTTTAACAAAGTCAATACGCTGCGGGTTGCAATAAGGTTAGATGACGATGTCGACACCTGAACTGGCACCACATTTTTCGCTGGAAGAATCAATATCATTTTCATTAGGGCTGTTGACTAGTATTTTTACCATTGCAAACCCAGTCCATTTTTCGGGAGTTGGTATCATTTTTGTGTGAGGTCCAGTTTTCTCCCCAGAGGAAGGTACCTGAGCTTTAACGATGCGAAATTGCACTACGAATTTAATTTTGCGGAGAGCACCCAAACCAAACAGGCAATCGAAGGATCTTTTACATGCTGCATAATTTTTTGAAATAGAGGCTGTCGATTTTCTGTATCATGAAAATACACCGATTCGGGTCGGAATCGTTCCCTCAAACTTGGGCGTACAAAGTCAATGCCTAACCAACTCCCCTACCCAGCCGACAAAATCACTGTAAAATTACAATACAGCTAGCAAATAACAATGTGTGGGTCTGTATCATCATTCTTAGCTAATGTATCGTGAGATGAAAAAAAAGCTGTTTAATTGGAAATTTCATTCTTCATGCAAACTCACGTAAGAAAGTTTATAAAGCGCAATGGACTAAATTCATGAATGACGCATGAAAAATTGTGATAATGTGTTTTCCGTTGGAATTCAAAACTTACATTAAACTTGTGCTGATTGTTATACTAGTAAAATGCAGATACAATTTCAGTTTAAATAATTGTGTAAAGATTTCCAAATGTTAATGTTCTTCAAAGAAATTTTCAAAATATAAAACTCATTATATATTATTGAAGTATTTTTAAACCAAGTGCAATTTTTATCTGCGTTACCATTATTAACAAATTTGTACTTTTTAAAATAAAGTTTCTGTAAAAAGAAAAAGCTGGCAACATTGAGGCACATGTATTGAGTGGTTGGTAAACACGTGATTGCCTTTATCACTGGACTATGACGTCACGAGAATTGAGTCCATTGTATGTGGAAAACACACAGTGTCAACAACATTTCATTTCTTGCTTTTTAGTATAAATATGCTTCGAATTCTTCACTAAGTAATAAAGTAGTAAAGGAAGAAAGATAGTAAAGAATAAAGGATAGTAAGAGAAAATAGTAAAAGATCTCAAAAAGTTAAAAATAATACAAATGTGATGGCGAAAATTTCTCTTCGTTCTTGAACTTTTTCCCTTTCATATAGAAGAATACGCTTAGATGCGCAGTTCTATTTTCGATACCCCGGGATTTCAAATTATACGTTTCTTTAGCAGTTATTCTGCTAATGTCAGTAATAGAAACAGATTAATAATTATTCATTTTTAAAAATATGAAATGGGAATATATATAATACCAATAATATATTTTTTTATATTTCTTTTATGTATTTTCCTAACATTAAAATAATAGCGTTCATAAAAAATAAATTGCATGCAAAATAAAACATACAAAAAAGAAAATTCAAAACATTTTTATGCGAATTTAACAGATTCTTAAGTAACTGAAGGGAAAATACGCGCCACATACGATTTACGGATATAAAAAAAAATTTCAATTAGGAAATTCATAGTTAAAAAAAATCTCTGCAAATTGCACATATTCGAATGCGTTGAATGTTCTACCGTATGCCGAAGTATTTTAATATTGCAAGTAGATTAGCCCACTTGTGTTTATTTTGTTAATTGCGTATGTGTGGATAATTTAAATCAAAACCTGACAAATATTGTGTGTGACTGTTTTTTTCCAAAACCCTTCAAACATATATTAAACAACTATCTGTGTAAAATATTTTTGCTGCTGTTAACAATAAATACATTCCACAAATTAAAATTGTTAACTTTAATCTCACTGTTAAATTTTAACCCTCTCACGAATTAGGAAAACGTTTTACCCGATTTTAAAATTGATGACGCCTTTCATTATAACTGCATTTGCATTTTTTTTTATCAAAATATTAAAATAGAAAGCATGCCGAAAATAATTACGCAAACGGGAACATTGTGGGAAGAATAAAAAAAGAACTGTCAAATTAATTGGCCCCAATAATAAAAGATTCACGGGCTGTACTCTTATTATTTGAGTTTATTGTGTCATGCAATATTATAATACTGGGCTTTCTCCCATGTTATATGTTATTGATAAGAATAATTTTGTTAAAAAATAAACAATATTTGAACAAATGAAAATAAATGCCTGATAATGACAAATATTTCTATTCCCATAAAATTGCAAAACACTGCACAATATTTTGTATTTTTCTCATTTATTTTACGTCTAAAACTAAAATATAAACAGTTAAACACTAATCTTTACTCCTAGCAACAAGGTCGTGTAAAGGTCAACGCAAAAATAACATTCGTTTTAACAAAATTGTATCGATAATTCCTTGAAAGCCCATCAATGATATAAAATGAAATATTAAAAGACTTTTATTTAGTTTAGTATTATTTCAAATGTGTGTGTGTGTGTGTTAACGAGACTCATAATCCAATCGAAATTATTTTCAAATTCTATAGTTTAATATTCATGCATTCCTTATTATATCTTAATTATATATGTGTGTCTAACATTTATATTAAAATATCTTCTTTCGTTTTTTTAAGTTCTCTCTCTCTCAGTCATTCTTATCTCTAATTACTAAATTAGATCTTTTTCAAGCGCAGGTCATTACACCTTTTTCAAAAAAAGATGACGGAAACCGGTCAAGATCTAAAAATTTCACTCATGACCTATCCTTGACTTTTAAACAAAACCCGCAACGATTTTTCGAGTGAATACAAATAACTAAGCGGCACCTCATTCACGAATAAACATATTGCTTAAATGGCAATTACTCTGAACGAAAGAAGCATCCAGAACAAGATTTACCTTCATCCGAGTGACAACTCACATCTCCCCCCCAACAACCGCCGTGACACGAAAAAGTGCGTAAACAAGTATGTGAACAAGAAGGCCAATTTAGTTCTCTATTCATAGTGGTCGAATCTTGCAAACGTCCATTAGAGATAATTGCTCAACATTTAACTCTCTGTATCGCCCTGCGAAATAGTTGCCAGTTAAAAAGAAAATGTTTTGATGTCAAAAATTAAGAAAACTTCCGTCTAGAGTTACACAACTTTTCAAATCTATTTCAATGACACCTTTTTTTAAAAAATTTAAATCTTTTTTGTGTGTCAATTATTCAGGACATTGTTACGATGCATTGTAACAAAGTTGAAAACAGTGTTGCACTATTGAAAAACAAAAACCGAAACATAAAATAAGAACCGAAGACATTTTTTTTTTCGCATGAAAAGTAGAAAATCCAAGCCTTCAATGTAATTTTCATATTGTAAGAACAGCGTCTGAATACATTGAAGTTTGCCACTTGATTTCCTCACCACTCCAGTTCGATTTTTTGGATATTTATCATCGCCGATGTTGGGGATATTGTTCATTGGTCATCGCTTCGAAAACCCACCGGTTGCTTTACGACTTCTAAAACTTTTTTCACCCTTTCTGGACATTGCGTCAAAACACACGACTCTTCCCCCTCCCGGGGCAGCCATTTTGAGCCATTATCCTCACTTGCCAATAGGAAGATTCTCTCTTCGATGTGTGTGTGTGTGTGGACTCCATTCTCCAAAACACATCTCAGAGGCCAAATTCCATGCCTTAAAGCCCCGCCCACTAGCCCGCCGCCGCTCGTCCAATAGCCATGCAGTACACCTTCAGCATGATATTCCAACTTCGTCGTTTCATCTAATAGAATTTTGCCAGATACGGGATTGAAGGTTCCCAGTAACCCGTATGCCCGTAGATATTTCCCGAGATTCCTGAGATATTGTTCATTAACATTGCATTTCGAAGCTACGTTAGAACTATTGGACGACAGACCTCGTAGGTTTGAACGGAGGTCAGTTAACCTAGAGTGCTCTCTCCAAACATCCACCCACGCCATCGTGAGGACTTTAAACCTCAATAGTTAACGAGCATCAGTCCTTCTACGTCTTTAGTGGCATCTGGATTCCAACCCACGATTCAGCAGAAACAATGCCGACCGAGAGTTCGTGACCACTCGAAGCAACTTATAGTGCAGGATAAAGGGGGTGGTACGTTGAACAGAATCATCACGTTGTGATGTAAATTATCGAAACCAACACAAGAGTCATCCTTCGTTATGTAGGCCATTTTTCAAAGTGATAAGGTCTAACACACTTTTTACCATCTCAGCCGCTCAGACTATTTCCTTCATACACTTTAGAATATCTGCCCCATTTTTCGGATCATGTCACGTCTCGTGCAATTGAGAAACGAATTTCAATATCAGTGAAATTTTCGATTGTTCTGGGTACTTTTAACATACAGTCACTGGCGCCAAGTGGATGCTTCCAGAATGAAGACTGGGGCTGGCCAATAGATGAAGGCACTTAAAGGTGTACGCACCTCGGAGCGACGAACCCCCCTGCAATAATTATATATCAAAACAGAACTTACTTTAAAAATGCATGCCTAATTTTTTAATGATATGCTTAATGAATATAAATATTAAGTCTAATACAGCATTCTGTCCGTTATTAAAGTAAAAGAAAATAATATATTTCCCCAATATTCATTAATATTTACTTATGACTTTGATATATGTTACTTATGACCTATTCCTATCATTAAGATTTGTGGATTTGTTTCTGTAAAAGGACTTGCATTTTGAGGCGAAAAGTTCGAGAAGTGTTTAAATGACCCACGGGTTTCGTTAGACTAGTTCTATCACATCCGAAAATTTTGGAGAGAGAAATAAATGATACTTGGTCCGGGAAGTAGGGTGGATTCGGCGGCATTTAGCAGTCTAGCTCAGTATCCAAGCAGAACGATGCCTTTTATTGATCTGTAATCGATAAAATGTAGAATTTGTGAAAAAAGAATAAAATTTTACATTTCGAATTTTGTGCTAGTGGTTTGTATATGATAACTGTGCATTATATATAAATCCTTTTTTAGCATAAGACAAATTTCAATTAAAACATTATGAAAATACGATAACAATTGTTTAGTAACAAACCTAAGCAGAAATAAATTTTATTTTTGTGAATTTGTTTAAGAGTATTTTTTTATTTAAACCAAGTCAGACACGTTTCCCAAGTCCCGCAAGAGATATTTCAACACTGATAAATATAAATTTGTATCACTATATTCTATTACAGTTTTGATTGTAGATTTTTTTTACTGCGATCAATTGGTTAACAACACTGGTGGAGCTAGTCTTGAGTGAGCCCTGTATCAAAATTCTGTCTGAGCCGTTTTGGGGGCTCCTTAACCGTTTTAAAATTTATTACTCACGCATGTTGGGGGCCCCGTATAATTGATAGGGCGGTAGTTACACCCGTGATTAACAAATAATCACATTATAAATGATTTGGGATTTATATTTTTCTTTAAAAATGTTTCATAAACGCATGTAGATTTTTGAAAGAACCTAAATGTTATTTTGGAATTGATCAAAATACAGATTGAGTTTTTCTTAACTCTATACTAAGGCATTATATTTAGAGAGATTAAGTGGCCGCGGTAGCCGAGTGGTATAGGCATCGGATCGTGGCTGGCTTTGTCACGAGTTCGAGCCCAGTACCACTCAAGACCCGCCGTGTAGGGCAGCGATGCACGCTAAATCTGTCGAGAGCTGAAACGTCCTCCCGTTGGTGTGGTGTGGTAGTTAGGAGAGGGGGGTGCCAGCTCAGGTGTCGTCCACGTCACTTGACCATGGTTCAAAATTACGTGGTCCGTCGCCAAAAGCCCTCGTGTAGCTGAACAGTGCGACGTTAATCTTCACTCACTCACTCACTTAGAGATTAATTCAAAATATTTTATACACATTTATTTTAGTTTGCAGTGAATACTTATTCGCACACTCTCAAGACTCACATAAATAGAATATTTCCTACTTGTTTTATAGTCTTTAGTATTTGTGGTAAAATTATGCATTCCACAACGACAAAAGTGGGTCAAAATAAATATAATCCGTGAGGGGGCGGTACATTAATTCTGTCTAGACGAATAATACCCAATGAATTAGGGAGGAATGGAAGTAATTATCAATTTTTCACTAAGCCAAAGATCGATTATTAAGTTAAGCTGATTACCTTTCATGGAGAAATAAGTGCTTGTAATAGTGGGATGTTTGGAAATAAATTTGCTTAGGGCTCATTTAATGCAGGGGCGGGTAATTGTTTTGGCACGAGGGCCACATTGGGGAAATGTAGGATACCGAGGGCTGCACTTTTTTCAATGACCGCATTCATTATTTAACCTTCCATCTCAGAAAAGGTATAAAAATTGTACCATAACAAGTAACATAAAAAAATTAAGTCATTCCTACTTAGATCAACAAAGAAAAATTTTATTTTAGCTACTTTTTATTAAATAGTTACAATTAATATAAATATGTATATACATGGACAGAATCATAACATTAAGTGGTAATTAATTTTTATTAATTATCATTATCGTATTGTCATCCTAAGCAACCGTGTCTGTAAAATTTCAGTTCAACTGAATGCTTTAAAACGAGGGAAAAACTTTTCTAGTTTTGACCCAAGTCGTCAAAAGGGTCGCTAAGTCGCCATAAATGATATTAATGTGGCTGTATTTGTAATTCTTTAAATAATTAGTTTTAATCAATCCATTTTTATTAATTATAGTTAAATTATTGTATTATCATCCAAAATAATCATGTATATAAATTGTCAGCTCAAATGAGCGCTTTAAATTTTATTTTATTAACGATTGAAAATTCCACCAAGATAAATAAATAAATATATAGAAAGTGTGAAATATAATAGTAAGGAATTGAAAAAGGCTTAAAAGTACTTATAATTTTTAATATTCAACATATATCACAAACCCTTAGCAAATTTACTTTAACCCAGCAGTGGTCACGCGGGGCACAGAGTCACCCCATGCTCACGAAATCTTTAATTCTGGGAAAACTGTTTGTTACCAATGACCCCTTGTCAGTATTATCCTATACGACAGTCTTGATGGGAACTTAAATGCATTTCTCTCACACATATCTCCCTCTAATTTGAGAGTGGCAAAGGTTTTGTTGCAATCTTAAGGTACTTGGGGTGACTGAGTTCACCACAATTACTTTGTTCCAAATTTTTTCTATGAATAGACTACATTTTATACACCTGTGAACGACTTAGTGGTCTTGATTGCTGTGTTATACGACTCCTTATGGTTTATAAATGTAAATGAACAGAATATAAAGAAAGAGAAATGGGCCTCTGAGCGATCTCTATTGGATGAAATTGAAACTGATCATTGTGTGTGTGTGGCCCTGTATCGAAATTCCTTGGAGGCCCCTAATTGGGGCCTTTCGACATTTTATGATTTATATTTTACACATATTGGGGCCCCTGTAGTTTGGAAGCCCGTGACATTGATACGGCCAATAGAGTGGTAGCAACGCCCCTGACCTGATGAAATAATGGATATTAACCACGATAAAGTAAATTTCAGAAAGGCGATGAACATAAAACGATTGAGTTGAAAGGAAAGTTTTCAAATGTTATCTAAACACTCCATCAAGAAAGATGAAACCACAAGACACACTTCGCCCTGACAAAAAGACACGAGTAAGAAAATTTCAATATGCCATTTGTCGACCATCAAAGGACAATAAAACTACAATAACTTGAACTAAATAGGACAGTTCTTGCCTGCAAATATTATTCCTGTAATGTTAGCGAAAAGTGTCTGATTTGTGTCCTTAATTAAAGTCGCGCACTTTTGAAAAACTTTAGTTCAGTTTGATTGGATTTTGTCCTTAAATTATCAAAGAAAAATTGAAAAGTCCTTAAAAGTAGGTAAGTAGACTTTCTCTTCATTAAATTATTCTCTGGAATCACGATTTTTATGGTGTACAATTAAAATAATCATTAAAAAAAAAGATTGGTTGAGACTCACATTCACCCGCGCGCCTTCTCCCATGTTAAAAACGAAAGTTCTTATCTCAAGTGAAACCGGACAGCCTCATTTTCTTTCCGTGTTTCTTAAAGACTCGATTTATGAAACAAGAAATCTTTCTCAGATTTCATCGCGCAAAACGACGAAAATAACGAAAGAAGAATGCTAAGCGATACAAAAGATCCAACGAAGGCCGTTTTTGCATACACCATCACTTAAAAGTACAATGAACCGGTGTAATATGGTCTGTGTTGACAAAAACGGTTGCATATTGACGATTGTTCCTATGAGTAAATGACATGAACGAAATAAATATCCTTGCTCGCATGAAGGTTGCATCTCGAAATTATATAAAAGTTAATGATGAGGAGGATGGATAAAGAGAAAAAAAAGAGACTGACCACTCGGGCAAAGTGCAGCGACTTTTTCGTTTCCAAGGATTCTTTTCTTGTGTGCGACAAATGGATGTCATTGAAGACCAAAAGTTTTTTCCCAAGTTATTCCTTCTCGTTTCTTGTTATGTAGGTAAAGTTTGCGTGATCCATTCAAGTTTTCCTCATTTTAATACCACTTGAGCGATCCAAGCTCACTTTTGTTTTAGCATTTTATTTTGGTATATATATATATATATATATATATATATATTTAATTTCACGGAACTCGTTACAAAGAGCGTTCTTTTGCGAAAGTTCATCGCAATAAAGATTCGTACGAAAATGTACGTTCCTAGTTTAGAATTATCTATACATGATAATTCAATACCAAAGCGGATTTCGATCGTTATAGGATTTCTAGAAATATGTATATGAATTTTTCTTCAAACGAAAACGGGTGTTCAAGGGTAACAGACTCGTGGTCGGTGTGTCATGAGTTCGAGCCCAATACCTCTGAAACCTCGCCGTGTAGGGGAGTGATGCATGTTGAATGTCTCGAGAGCTCAAACATCCTCCCGTTGGTGTAGTGTGGTATTTAGGAGAGGAGGTGCCAGCTCAGGAGTCGTTTTCGTTACTTGATCATGCTTCAAAATTACGAGGTTTTATCACCAAACGCCATGAAGTAGCTGAATAGTGCGACGTTAATATTCACTCCTTCGCCCTCAAAAATACGATGTCCACGGTAATCTGGTTGCTATGGTCACGAACTCGTGATGGCGTGTAATGAGTACGAACATTAGTGCAACTGAAGACACGCCGTGCAGAAGCGGTCTATGCGCATTCGATCTGTTGAGACTCAACGTCCTCCCGTCGGCTTAGGGTGGTAGTTTGGAGAAGAGGTGCCAGCTCAGGTGTTGCCTTGGCCTATTTGTCAGCTACTCGAGGATTTTTGGCGACGCACCACGTCATTTTGAACCACGGTCAAGTGACGAGGACGATACCTGAGCTGGCAACCCAATCCCTCTCCTAACTTCTCCGATACCCCAACGGGAGTATATTTGAGCCTCGGCATATTTAACGTGCATCAGCCCCCTCTGCACGGCGGGTCTTCAACAGAAATAGGCTCGAACTCATGACATGCCAGCCACATGTCCGGTACCTTGACCAATGGACAAGGTTTGTTCCAATGACCCTCTTGCTGCTATAGAGTGCGATGTTATTAACTATAAAAAAGTACGATTATCTTTTACTACCTTTAAATTATAAAATTTTTAATAAAACAAAAAGGTCATAAAATTATTTTAAAATAAAAGGGAAAAAATATTACTTTAACTGAACTTTACAAAAAAGATTACTTTGGAAAAGACTTTGTAGTCAACAACTTGAATACAAACTTTGCAGGACTTCAATGATTATTGACAAAGAGTAGCAATTCCATCTTAAGGCTGTTTTCAGCTAATGTTAAAGAATAGAGAACACAAATTCGGAATACTTTTACAAATATAAAAGTACTCCAACGTTAGTATTATATTCTGGTTTCACTATCCTGTAGAATATATATATATATATATATATATATATATATATACATTATATATATACATTATATATATATATTATATATATATATACATATATATATATACATTATATATATATACATTATATATATATATATACATTATATATATATATACATTATATATATATATATATATATATATCACTTATTTTATCATACTACTTATTTTTATCCTTGTCAGCATATGTTTTCTTTTATAAAATGTGTTTCGCATTTCTCTCCTATACCGTAATGCTAAATGAGCTATCCCTTCACCTGTTAAAAGGAAAAACTGATTATTTATGAAATTTTTTTTGAAATTTTTAAGACACTATATTATAAATAAGCGCATGAGTTACAATGTCACAAACTTTTATAAAAATTTAGGCATTTTTCGGTTCGAAAATGTGCTCCGCGTTAAGTTCACGCCTTAAAAGGTAGTCTGCTGGCTTGGTATTTGCAATGATGCTTCAATCTACCTATACCTGAAGAAAAATATTGCAGTACAGGAGTAATTAGTACTTCTTTCGCTCATTACTTATTTTGCTTTTCCTTGGCTACAATTTAAATTACTCCAATACTTACTCTCAGACTTTGAAAAAGAAAACAGCAAAAAATCCACTCTACTTTTTCGAACTTCAAAGTCGACTTTTACGATTTCTTTTCTCCTACATTTTTGCTCCCGATTTTCCGGAGAATTTACGAACGAAATTGTTTATCATAACGCAAAGAATCTAACCTAATTACTTTCACGGAAGCGCAACCGAGAGGGAATTTGATTTAATTAGAGTTTTATGATCTCAAATTTCGATGGGGGTAGTTTTCTACAGGCCTGGCTCTGATTAAATTTAAGGCATAAATTTGCGCACCCTCGGAGCACCTGTAATTAATTAAAGGCTTAAAAATTGGTTCTTTATTGCGTAACCAGAATAACGATTCTAGAAAGAATATTTTTAAGGAAAGTACCAGCTTAAAAGCTTAAAAGAATTCAGCAATTCTATCGGAGACAGATATTGACCTTAAAACGTTGATTTCGGCAATAGGGACAAACTATTTATGAAGGAAAACGTCATTATAAAGAAAAACTCATGCTAAATTCTACAAAATGATACATTTTGTTGTAAGTTATGGTAATCGTGATTTAATCATGGCAAAAAATTTGCTGAATAAGGAGAACATGGTACAGAGTGAGTGAGTGAATTTTAACGTTTAGCTACACGAGGGCTTTGGGCGACGTCATTTTGAACCATGGTCAAGGGACAAACCTGAGCTTGCACCCCCTCTCCTAACTACCACACCAACGGGAGGACGTTTCAGCTCTCGACAGATTTAGAGTGCATCGCTGCCCTACACGGCAGGTCTTTAGTGGTAGTGGGCTCGAACTCGTGACAAGACCAGACATGATCCGATACCTATACTACTCGGCTACCGCGGCCACAAACAGGATACAGAGAATTTGATACATTGAAACTCTGTCATTGAAAAATCTACCATCTCGTGAATTGGAGTTCTAAAGGATATATAAAAGACAAAATTCACTAGTGCATTTAAAAATCGCAACTGACGAGGAAACCAATAAAAAGCTCTGTCTTTGCTGTTAACTAATTTAACTCAACTAAAAGTCAATTTACTAAAAATAGAAATTTTTCATTTTTTTGAAAAATTAAAAACAATTTGAAGAATGTTCACCTTTGTTTAACGACTATTTATATTATTTCTTATAAAGACCAAAAACCAAATTATATAATTAATGAATTTTTTTAAAAAGAATTGGAATAACTTTGGGCGCTCTATAAAGTCCGTACAAAACATAAATATTCTTCACATGGGTTTAAGTATATAGACGATGATTGACTATAGACTTTAAATGTAGACTTTATAGACTTTATATGTAAACTTTATAGATTATGTAGACTTTAATTATAAACTTCATAGACTATGTAGACTTTAAATATATAGACTAGATGTATCATCATAACAATATATAGGGTAAGCCAGAAGGGGCACTTTGCAGTTTTAAATAATCATATTTTCAATATTTTATCACTTAATATATTATACACTAAAGAACTTCAAAAACTAGTACAGAAGTGCGTATCCGAATAACACAATGCAACCTATCAGCGTGACACGATGTGGTCGGCAATGCCTATGGAATACAGCAGGTGTCTGGTAAAGCTGTCATATTTGTTTCTGCTGTTACAATGGCAAATTACCAAACTGTGACTTTAAAAGTATCATTAACATCTGTGCACGTGAAATGAGACATAGCATATCCAAGGTAACAATAATTAGATTTTAAGAAACAGTATTTTTTTTACAAGTGTATCGTAAATATCGATTCAACTGGAAAAATTCCATTAAAGAACTAATTTAAAAATGACTGACGATAATCCTTCAGCGAGGCAAACATGTAACTCTTCCTCAAGTTGTTGTGGATTCCAATGGTGGGACATCAGAAGAGTCAGCGCACTAACTGTTTGGAGAAACATCATTGATATGGAGTTTCGAGGCCAAGGACTTACTCGTGTATTATTACTGATTTTATAGCACAAAGCATTTCTTCTTGACTGACTACTAGCATCAACATTGGACTGCTGATGAATGGAAACAAGGTGCCTGTTCTGACGAGCCTTGTTTCCAATTTCGTCGGGTGGGCGGACATGTACGAACATGGAGACAACCTCATGAATCCGTGAAAATGGTCTGTCATTAGGGAGCCAACAAGGCGGAGCCTCGTTGATGGAATGGGATTTGTGCAATGAGCATGATTTGGACCCATGGTATATCTAGAAACGACTCTGACAAATGACAAGGGTGTAAGTTTCATGTCCATTGTGCACTCCGATGGATTTACACAATTCCAGCAGGACCTTACACGCCAAAAGGTTTTACCAATTCGCCCCAGTAACATTTTTTCAAATTTAGCACGCCCTTTGTCCATTTAAATTCCCAGATGAGTACCTTATTGACCATAAAGGCCTTGAAAGAGCTGTTCAGATGATATCCTCCCCTCTCTCTATGGTGTGAATGGGCTCAATTCTCAATTTGACGTCATAGTCACATGATAATTATAACCACGTGAGTTTAGCCAATCAGCTCAAAATCTCATGTGACGTCTTAGTCACACGATAAAAGCAATCGTATGTTTCTAGCTAATTAGTCTGTACGCTTCGTTGTTGCCAACTTTTGATCTCTTCAGAAACTTTCTCTTAAAAAGCACAAATTTTTCAACAACAATAATGCCCATAGGTAGACAAAATGAATTTTATTTAAATGTACATGCATAAAATAAGACTTTTTAATTTTAAAGTCTTTTGAAGAGAGAGAGAAATTAATTTTTTATAACGTTTGAACATTTTTACTCAGGTGGTAGAACCCCCTCAGTATAGAGGGCGCTGCTTGTAAAAACATGCTTTGTTTACACCAGAGATCTTGTGTACGTGACCGAGTGCAGACGCACTCCATATTCCATTAAACTTATTATTTAATCTTACACTTGTCTTCGATGATTTATTGAATTTAATTGTCTAATGATTGTGATGATATGAGCGTTGATTGGTATAAAAGCATTCTACCACTGATTAACTGAACCATCGATGATCGTAACATCAGGTATAAATTTGAAATTTTATCGAAGTCTTACAAAAACAACAACAAGTATACAAATAGTTTGTTGTCTGTTTTGAATTAAATGAAGAACACGTGTTTGTATTTAACATGTGGCCGTCGTGAATTGAGCCCATTGCTTTCAAGATATCCTCACACATTTGTCGAGTCCATACCACATCGTGTTGCGGTACATTTGCGTGATCGTGCATCTTTTTTGTAAATGTTTTTCAACTAGGTATGGAAAGCACTATCTCTGAGAAGATCACCTAGTCCAGTTCGCAAAAAGTGGCCTTTCTGTAACACATTTTTCTCATAAAAACTATTAATATCTTTCTCTCTCTCTCTCTTTTATATATCAAGTGGATGTCTATTTTGAACTGGTAAATGGTCTCAAACATACAGACGAAGACACGACTTCTCCAGAACCCAGAGAGAAATGAAAAAAGTCTTGCCTTCTTAAACGAAAGTGTTGCACATGTTGAGAGTAAGGAAATTTTTATTTGCACAATAACAGATAATTTTCATACTTTTTGTTCAATTGTGTACATTTCCCATAAATAAAATACCAAGTTTTGATTCACGGATTCTGAAAGCAAATCATAACTAAAGCTTATTTCAGCAGAAGTAATTCATATTTTTAAATTTCAGAGTGGTTTTTGTGGCAAATCCAATATTTTCCAATTTTCAAAAAGTTAATTTTAATAACAATAACTATTCTGTTTCTTTCTAATCCAAATGAGGAATTGGACAATCATTGAAAACAGCTTGAATAAAGCAGAAGCCACAAAAAAATAAATAAACTTTGTTTCTTCCTATATATCTTTTATTTAGTTTCAAAGCATTCAAAAATATCACTCGTAGATGAAAAGAACTTTCACTTCCACTTCGAGAAACGTTTCTTTTCATTTGTAAATTGGATGGAATATAAACAGAATAAAAATAATAATAATCGGAAATTTTTTAGTTGATAAAAAAGCAAAAAAGAATAGTTCCGTCATATGTAGTCTCGAACAGTTGTCACTTACCTCGACAAAGTTTGCTTTCCATGTCAATACTGCACAAATGAATAATTTATTTTAAAAAAAGAAAAACTCAAATTAAAAATCAATTTTTCCTTGCGGTTGGAAAAGATTATGTAAAAGATATTTTTATATCTAGTTATAAATGCGCATATCTTAACGGTGAAGGAAAACTTAATCTCACTTTCCAAGTCTGTTATCGCTCAAGTAAATGCCAATATTCTAAATAAAAAATTTAAAAATGGGAAAAACCTCTGCGTACTTAAATTACAGATTTTAGAATTCTTAATAGTTTATTTCGAACATGGTCCTGGTTTTTTACAAGAAAAGAGAAAAAAGCGAGTTTAATTAGTCACAAAAAAATATTCCAATGAAATATAATAATAAAGAATAATGATAAAAGTAAAAAAATTTTCAGACTTTAACATTTTAAAAATAACATGATCAGTTAATTTTACTTTCAAACATCCTTACATATTTTTTTCAATGCTGTATTTCCAACAGAGCACAATAGAAGTTCTTAAAACTTGAGAAAATTTGGTATTTTTTGTTCTTTTTTGTATTTATAACATTAAATATGTATAATTACGTACTTATTTCCCACAACACATTCTTCTCTGAAATTACTTAAATAAGAGTTTATGTATCCTACAACACTAGAGACGAAAGCTCAATTGTTTTTTATAAACCATACTTAACAGATTTATTTAGCATTGTTTTATTCTAATGTAATTACTAGATATTGCCAAATTCTACAGAATGAACTGAAAAGACTATTACAAGATTTTTACAAAGAGTTGTTAGAAAAAATTATTAGAACTGGAAAAAAATGTAAAATGTGTTGAAATTAAAGGTACTATTTTTCAAATCATATATAGAATGCACGGTAACATAAGTCGTATTGCCACTGAATACCCACTGTATAGAGTAGGTCGAAGCATGGCTGAATCCATTGAAGCTCCAAGTACTGATGTTGGCATTATGAGGTAATTTGAAGAGGAGGTGCAAGATGAGACGTTTTTTTCGTCATTTGACCTAGATCCAAAATGAGGAGGTCCGTTCACAACACCCAACGTGTTGCTTTATAGCGTGACGTTAATAAAAACTCACTCACTGTCATGCCAACACAATGCATTTCTGAGGGGTCGGAATGGCATTGACGTCAACTGAATAACAGCAAAAAAAAATGCTATACAAACCATTTCTTTCTCCACTAAAAAGTGGCCGTGGTAGCCGAGTGGTATAGGTATTGGATCGTGGCTTGCCTTGTCACGAGTTCGAGCCCACTACCACTAAAGACCCGCCGTGTAAGGCAGCGATGCATGTTAAATCTGTCGAGAGCTGAAACATCCTCCCGTTGGTGTGGTAGTTAGGAGAGGAGGGGTGCCAGCTCAGGTGTCGTCCACGTCACTTGACCATGGTTCAAAATGACGTGGTCCTTCGCCAAAAGCCATCGTGCGAACAGTGCGACGTTAATATTCAATCAATCAATCCCCACTAAAAAGTTCTAGATTCATTAGAATAACATTCAGACCTTAAGGTAAGTGGATGAAAGGAATTTTAAGTCAGATCACTCATATGACTTATCTTTGATGTAGTTTATAACATTCCTAAGACCACTTAAAAATTGTTCTACCGACTCTTCGAAATTGTATCGGATACGTTTTTCAAAAAGAATAACGTCAAACAATATTACGCTTCTATCAATATCTGACGAAACCAATTGATATAAAGTAGATTTGATGTATATGAAATTTGTAGAGTGTATACCAAACATGCGAACAACTAAAATCAAAACTTCTTATATCGAGTAAAGAACTTTTACTTTATCGTTGCCGAAAGAAAAGTGATTTTTGCGCAATTTTTTTTACTGGAGTATAAATGTTATCCATGTGAAAAAAATGTATTTTCTCAATCTGCTTCGTTTATTTTTGATATCATAATCTTACGAAGGAATTGGATTATGCACTTAGGTCCTTTTTTTTAAGAGACAAGTACATTTAGCAACTCAAACTTTAGCTGATCACTTTTCGAATACCTGCTTTTACCTGTAATGAACTTAATTTTCTGAAATAAGTTATAGCATTGAATTATTTCTCTTTTACTTCGTATTGAATTAAAATAAAATACATACAAAAATAAGGCTAATTTTTATCAATCTTTTAAAAAATTACAATTTATAAGCACTCCAGAATCCCAGAAAAAACTAAATAGAATCAAATCATTAGGAATTTTAAGACAGTTGTGAAGCTGCAAAATTTCTGTTTAATTTGGCTTTTTTTCTTGGCATATTTTGAGATCAAACCCTTTTTCCACCGAAGAGTTTTGTATAAGACAACGCACTTAGCGAAAATTATTTACCGAGATTGCCTGTACAGTAATAATGTACCAAATGGCTCGGTTTTGTAAAAGCATTCTTTTGTAACCGTTACTGATGGTGGAAAGAGGTTATGTCTAATTAAACTTTTTCCCCACGATGACCAATTTTAACTTTATTTTACATAAAAATAGGTTGATCTGTCCTTCAAACAATGTCCTGAAAGGAAAATCAACAATACAGACTCCCCCAGGGAAGTAATGGCACCAATTTTATTGTAAAGCGCCCTCAAACGCCGAAAATTCGTGGAATGTGGAAAAAGTCAACAACCAAATCAATGCTTTTCAGTTGTCTCCAAGCTCTCGGAGGGTAAGGACAAATAATTTCGAGAACCTTCAGTATAAGTCGCAAAAAATGGGAAATTGCCAAGAACTTTTGGTAATGTGTGAAAATTATCCAACAATGTTATTAAACGCAGAATTTTGAGTGCAACCCCGACTCGAACAGGCAAAATACCGAGTGGTATACCTCATTATCAGTGGCGTAACGTACACCTCCGCATCGCGGGGGCCCGAGGCTGTAAGGAGCCCCAAAACTGACAGAAGCCAAGAACGCATGATTTTACAATCCTTTGTAAGATCCGGCTTGGAGCCCAAAATCTGACTTTGCAGGGTGACCCTAATATTCTCCGTTACTCCACTGCTCATCATCACAAGAAGGCTTCATTGTGAAAATAAAGATCGAAACTATGCTCTTTCTTTTCTTTTTTTTTTTTTTTTTGACATAAGAGGGATTTGTTAACATGACAGTAAAACCAACACAATTCTAAATTTTAAGGGGAAATGCTTAAAAAAATTGAGAACAAGGATCCAGCACTTAAAACACAAACATCAACAGCAATGGGAAACTTCATCATGGCATCAAGTCATCTTTTTTCGTCACCAACTACCTGGTCAAATGTAACATGACAATGCTGCTACCCTGACTTTTTTTGTTTCCCTGCTTGAAATCTTCGATGAAAAGATATCATTTCAGGACGGTTGACAACGTACAAAAAAATTCGTTCAAAGATTTTAAAATCAAATTCTGAACAGGCTGGTCTTCCAGGCCGATTTCGCAGATGGGCAAAGCAAGCTGGTAAAAACATATCGACGTACGAGAAGGCTATTTTTAAGAATATTAATGCATAATATCGATCAGGTTGATAATAAGATAAAATCTTTGGGTGATAAAATCTTTGGTAAAATCCAGACAAACCCTGTAAATACTGAAATATTTTACAAATCATCAAACTTTAGTAAAGCAACTGGTATCTAATGTTCGGACAAGATTAATATTTCGGATCGTTAAATATTACTTAATTCAACAGTTGCTATATCCACCAATCATAATATTAATAGAGCTTTGCCCCTTTTTTTAAAAAATGTAATCTCTGGGACATTTTAAACAAATAAATCTCCAAGCAAATGAAAAATAAACGAAAAAGAATAACCGATTTCATAAATGGCAGCCATTGTAACGTTTCCCGCCACGCAGCTGTGAATCGGCGTCTTTGTGTATCACCACACGTGCATTTGCACCTGCACTTTAAAACTATTGCGTGGTCCACCTTGGACCTCCCCCGCAACCCCTTGACCCACGAGGGACCCCTTCCCTCCACAAGCAGGATGTAATGAGATGCTAAAAGGCGCCGGCTCCAGATCCCGAAGCAGAGAGAGAGAGAGATGCTTTGAACCTTCGAAGTGAGCGGACGCCAGAAGGGAATTCCCTTCTCACAAACCCCATCATTTGAACTCTAATAATATTTTAATAAGTTTAATAACTTCACTGTATAACTTGTAAATAATAGCTGTGGCGTAAATAAACTAAATGTTTACATTAATCAATATCACGCTACCGTTATTTATCTCAAACGTCACACCCTGTTTCTCTGCTTCTAAAAAAACTAAACTCAGAGACACAACAGCCTACTGTGCCCGTCTCAGTTTTAATGACCTTGGGCACTGAGGTGCATGAGCAGATGTTACGGTCAGGTGATCAGCCTGACACGAAGCCTCCAGGATGAATATTAACGTCACACAGTTCAGCTACACGAGGGCTTTTGGTGACGGACCACGTAATTTTGAACCATGGTCAAGTGACGTGGACGATACCTGAGCTGGCACCCCCCTCTCCTATCTACCACACCACACCAACGGGAGGATGTTTCAGCTCTCGACAGAGTTAACGTCCATCGCTGCCCTACACGGCGAGTCTTTAGTGGTACTGGGCTTGAACTCGTGACAAGGCAAGCCACGATCCGATACCTATACCACTCGGCTACCGCGGCCACGAAACATTCAGTGTTTAGCTCCCAAGAAAGACTGGTACTCATTTATCGACCCACCGAAGGGATGAAAGACTGAGTTGACCTTGCCCTGCCCGGGGTTTGAATCCCTGACCAGTGGCATGGAAGAGCGATACGCTACCTCTCAGTCTCTCTTTCTGTGATTGAATAAGCTTGTCCGTTGAGGATTTTTCTAGTCAGATGTCTTTGCATCGTAGTCGTTTAGTAAAAATTCGTGAAAATTTTTAGCGTGTCCATGAGCAAAAGATGAGACGCAGCATTTATATATATTCAAAGATTCTAAATAATACAAACATAAGTCTTAAGTCCTAACGCGAAATATAATTCAGATAAAACGAAATATTCGGAATAAGTAGACAGTAAGAACATATACAATCTTCACTTTTGAATCTGATCTATTTCAATGTATCTCATTTATGCTTAAATGCGCCTGTACTAACTATAAATTCAAAAACGCAAGTCTTATTTGCAAACAAAATTGCATCACGTAGATTTTAAAGTCACGCCCAAACATTGCCAAATCAAAGCACTTTTGTATAAATTCAACAAGATCAAAAGGGAAACTAAATCTTTCCAGAAACATCAAAGAACGGAAAACCAGTAGCACATTTGGTAGAACTTTACAAGCAAGCTTCTTTAGAATTCCTGAGTTTTCTAGACGGTTGTCATAGAAGCATTCGAATATCTTAGGGTAACAAAATCCAATTATGTTGCCATTTCAATGAAGAAAATATAAAAAAAACATTATATACATTCGAATATATTTTCAAGAAAGGTGGAACTTTATTCAAAATAAAACTAACACAAGTTACTAGACTGAGTTAATAAAATAAGAAAATACAAGTGGATATAAATATAGTTTTTTTCTAGCAACATTATACATATATAAAGCAGAAATTTAAATTTGTAAGACAACACGCTAAAACCTTTTCAACTCAAGTGACTTTTATCTTAATTTTCCAGTATACATCGTATCGTGTTATGGGCTTGTTAAGGTATCCGACTACGTTCGGAACCGTGATTTTCAAAAGCGCATAAATGGATATAATTGTCATGATATTTAGTGTCACTGAGATTAGAATGTATGCATAAAATTGTTTTAAGGATATTTTGACAAAAAATATTTATTTAAATACAACATTTTAGCAAAACATTAACTTAGAATAATCTTTTTTTCCAAATGTTCTCCTTTTGTGAAAAATGATTCTATTAGAATAATATTTTGCCTGTATATAGCTCAGACCTCTGTTCAGAGGCTCAACGAGAATTTTTGAAATATATAACTTAGAAGTGGGTTTATATTCATATTTTACGGCAACAGAGGGGAGCAATTTTAAGAAAAAAACGCCAATAATTATTTCAATTGGTGGTAACTGAAAATAATGTGAACTTTTCAAAAATTCTAGTTGAGCCTCTGTAAAGAGGTCTGAGCTATATACAGGCAAAATACTATTATAATAGAACAATTTTTCACAAAAGGCGAACATTTGGAGAAAAAAATTATTCTAAGTTAATTTTTTGCCAAAGTATTATATTTAAATAAATTTTTTTTTGTCAAAATGTCCTGAAAACAATTTTATGTATACATTCTAATCTGAGTGACACTAAATATCATGAAAATTATCCATTTTTGCGGGGGTTTTTAAATCACCGTTCCGAATGTAGTCGGATACCTTAACGAGCATATACACTGGTGTGCAAAACTTAAACAACAGGTTTTTTTGCCATGATTTCACTAGAAATCATCTGAGATACATGAAATTCAGAAATGAGAGACAGAATTTTACAAAGCGATGACGAAAGCATAAGTTGAGCAAAAGGGCATATAGTATGGAATCAAACAAATTTACAAAATAGGTTTTATTGGACTCATAGTATCTCATTATACATGATTGTCTGTCCAAGTGGAAGAACAACAAACAGATGTTCCTTAGTAAGGGATATGCCCTCCCCTTACTGCAATGGATACTTAGCACCTTTTTTCCATACTCGGCACCAGATTGTGCAACAGTTCCTCACAATGAAAATTAACAATAGAACAAAGCATAACTTTCTTTTAATGAGAGCCCACATCCAAACCGATGCAAGATGACTATCCAAAAATTAAAACTAATTTCAAGCTGAGCCTCCCCCCAACGTTTTAAATACTTTCTAAATAATTTCCGCTAAATACAAATTAGTCTGCAAATCAAAAAGTAGACATCGTAGCCGAGTGGTCAAGGCCACGAGCTTGTGGTCGTTGGTCGAGTCACGGATTCGAAACTCAGTGCAACTAAAGATCAGCCATGTAGGCGGGATGATGCGCGTTAAATCTTTCGAGGGTCAAAGTCCTCCCGCGGGAGTGGTGTGGAAGTTTGGAGAAGAGGTTCCATCTGAGGCGTCACCCTAGTCAAAATGATCATGAATTAAAATAACGAGGTCCACCACCAACAGCTTGGAAATCAAAAACCCAAAGAAAAGACAATTTGGCAGATAACTTAGTAAAACTTTTCTCACGGTAATTCATTCCAAAGCGAGACCTGATTCTGCCACAAAAAAACAAACGAAAAAATATAACGATCTCTAAGACACACTTGTCAGAAGAAAAAATAGACCGTGACGTCATTGACGTAATATACGCCGAAAAAATCACCCTTGAACAAAGGGGGGTTGCTTATTAACACTTTGATAGCTACACAGAATAGCTCACACTTTGCAGCTACACAGTGGCTACTGGTGACGAACCTTGTAATTTTTAACCTCGGTCAAGTAACAAACTCGACACCTAAGCTGAAACCCCATTTTTCAAGCTTCCACGCCACGTAAACATTAGAACAAACGCTCCACTTATTTTATACGCAACAGCCGCTCAACATGGCAGATCTTCAGTGGTACCAGGACTCGAACAAGTGACATGCCAGAAACACATACAACCAGGCGTTCGCGACCATCGCCACTCGAATACCGAAGCCACAATAAAGGGGGAGGGATGTAGTGAGAGTTGTTTTAACATCCCACTAAAAGGCAATACGAGAGCAATTGGCGACGGACCTCCTCATTTTGAGCGTCATTCAAGTGACGAGCTAACACCCACCCCTCTTCAAACTACCACACTGCGCCAACGGGAGGATATTGAACCCTGGCAGATCCTCTACACGCTGACCACGAGTTCGTAACCATAATCACTAGTCTACCACAGCCACACTAATATGGATATTAAATAAGTTGAACGTTAGTTCCCATCATCCTCTCTACGTGGTGAACCTTCAATGGCACCAGGATTCGAACCAACGACCCAACAGAAACATTTTTGTCCATGATTTCGTGACCACGATGACTCGACTACTGCGCTTACAACAGGGGGGCACGGTAGCCTAGTGGTCAAGCCCATGGCCGGCGTGTCATGAGTTCGAGCCTAGTACCACCCACCGTGCAGGGGGACGAAATCTCGTCGAAGTTCAAACATCCTCCCGTTGGTGTGGAGTGGAAGCTTGGAGAGGGAGGTTCCAGCTTAGATGCTGTCCTCGTCACTTGAGCATGGTTCAAAGTTTCGAGGTCCGTCACCAAAAGTCTTTGTGTAGCTGAATAGTGCGTCGTGAATATTCACTCGCTCAAAACAAGCTGGGGAAGGCGCAAAAAAGCATAAAATTCACTCATTCGGTATTGTGACGTTTATGATAAATAACGATAGAGCGTGATATTGATTAATTTAAATATTTAGTTTATTTACGTCACAGCTATTATTTACAGATTATACGTTAAGTTATTAAACTTATTAAAGAGATTATTAGAGTTCAAATGATGTGGTTTGTGAGGGAGGAGTTTCTTTGGGGGGAGGGGGTCCTTTCGTTGCGAAGTTTTCAAACCATCTTCGTTTCTCTCTCTCTCTAGCTTCGGGGAGGACAGAGGCCCTCGTCTTTAGCTTCCAGTTACATCTGGCTAGTGGGCGGAAAGGGGTCCCTCGTGGCGTCAAAGGTAGCGGGGCGATCCAAGACAAGACCGCGCAATAATTTTAAAGTTGCAGGTGCCAATGCACGTGTGGCGATCCACAAAGAAGCTGATTCACGGCTGTGGGGCGGGAATCGTTATAGTGTGTTTTTAAGAATTTATGTAACATACAATTATTGATATACGCCCCTTCCTCCCTTCCGTTATTTAAACGAGCGCGAAATGTGAAACACTGTATAAATAAGATGAATATATTTCATGCTGGTGGTGCTATAACAAAAATTCTTTCTTAAATAAGTGATTGCTGATTGTCGAATTTCAAATAGGCTTCTCTAACTAATGCCACCGCTATTTTTAATTGCTTGACCTTCATTCTATTGGTTCGAGAAGAAATGAACCAAATACATAAAAGAAGATTCGATGGAAAAGAGACTGCGGTGCTCGTTCTCTATCGGGCCTTATCTTCAAGTCACATATTTCAAAGCTTTCATGTGATTGAAAAAAAAATCGAGGAAGTAGCCTTTGTGACTTATGGCGAGATATTTTAGTTTAGAGAGTTTAAATAAGCCTTTCTTCGTTGCTAATGAAGTCTGCGCCCTTGAAAAAGTAGCGGGGACGCTTTGGAGAACATTTTTTTTTCTTGTTAAAAAGTTCTTTCGTATAGAAGAAAAGGTTGTTGCGTTCAAGTAAAAATTATATGTCGAGGAAATTTGTAAAAAAAAAATGAACGAACATTTAATTAAGTAAGAAAAGTTTTAAATAAATAGTAATTGGAAAGATTTTTCTTTTGGTTCTGTAGTTATGAAAACAGGATATTTATAACGTATTTGAATGATGTATAAAGATGTGATTTAATACAAACAGGTAATATAAAAAAAAAAGTCAATTCCTACTTATGTCAACAAGGAAAAACTTTATTTTAGTCACTTTTTATTAAATAATTACAATTAATATAAATATGTATATACGTATGACAGAGTCACAATATTAAGTGGCAAAACACCTTTTAAATTAACATTAAAAACTTTTTAACCACATTAAATTTGTAATAACCTTTTTTAATAAAAGTTGAATAAATTAGATAAGAATTTATCGTCAAATCAGTGTAAGAGTAATGCTGACGTTTAAATAGCATATAATTATTTAGGTTAAGTTAAATCTTCATCACAAATTTAACGAAGGCTGTTTTATCCAATGATGGTTGCTATCCAGAGGAAAAATATTGACTAAAATATATCTTTTAAATAATATTAATTTAATAACTTGAATTGATGAATTAATATTTAAAAAAACTGTATTAACATCATGTGCCATCCACTACAAGTTTAAAAATGTATTTGAACTTGAGTGGATGAATAAAAAATATATTTTATCAATGATTGAAAACTTGAACAAATTACATACATAAATATATATAGGTAGAGTGTGAGCTAATAATAGAAAATGAAAAATCAAGAATATGTTGGGGCTTTTTATTCTAAATGCTCTTCTTTTCTTTTACGTTTATAAAAAAAATAGTTAATATAAATATTCACAGTGAGTGAGAGTTAGTTTGACGTCACGCTATTAAGCAACACGAGGGCCATTTGCGACCGACCTCGTCATTTTTAACTTCAGTCAACACCTTCGCGGGCATCCCCTTCTCCCAAATACCACACTACATCAATCCTCAAACATATTTACCCTCTACATGGTGGGGGTCTTCAGTGGAAACCATTATTATTCATAAATAAACAGCCAAATTTGCAAGAAATGGCAATAATAATGATACAACCGTTTACGACGGAATAATCAATTTAGCACAGAAATAAAAAATTAAATTTTTCAGATGCCATCCGCATTACACGGGCATTACAAAGAAATTAATTTTGAAAAAAAAAATTGCTTAGTAATTGAATTGGTGGCTCTTCGGCCAAATACAAATGGGCAATCAAATAAGTTCCAACGACGCCAAATCGACTTCTTCCGGGGGTTATTGACAAATAGTAAATGAGAAAAATATATTCCTAAGATTTGAAATGATTCCTCTACTTTTACTTTTAAAAATATGAATTGAATTTTGAAAAATTATGCTCACACAAATATTGAACTTGGAAAATTTTCGAAAAGATTTGAAATTTCTCTCTCAAGAATGTAAAAGCCTAAATGTTTTCCAAATCATTTTTCCTCGACCCTCTCCTACAGACGAAAGATTGTTTTAAAAATAGATGTATATGTAATCCAGACAGAGTAGGTAATAGGTGTAATTTTTCATAAGGATTAAGGGGTGTTGGAAAGCTAAAATCTTATTTTTTTGACAATTTTAGATTTTTACATTTTCAAACTGTATAGATTTTAACCTTTCTAAAAATACCTTACTTTAACCTCTAGAGTATTTAGAAGCCCTTATAAAACGTATTTTTAAATAATCATTGAATTTGGGCCACGCCCATTTTAATGGCGAAAATTGTAAACAAATTACTTTGTTTTTGCTTAATAGTGTAACGACTGATATGAACCAAAACATGTATCTTTTACTTTAAATTGAGCCTTTTATTTTTTTATTTCCTAGTCGAATTGAAGTCTCACTGTATACATTAAAATCAATTTATCTCAAAATGTAAATTTTAATGTGCGATGTACTTTTTCTGAGAAACTACTGTTCACAGGTTTGTAAATTTTTTATGAATTATTTATAATGATGTCTAATATATACTAAAATGAGCTTTTTGTAAAAAAACTCAAAAATTTAATTTTTACAAATTTTTTAAGTAAAAAATGGATTAAATTTCGCAATGTTTGATAAAATATTTCATAATTTATTAAAAAATTCAAAATTAGCTAAAAGCTCATTTTAGTATAATGAGAAAGGTGTGCTTTAATAGTATGAAAAATTTCAAGCATGTACATAAAACAGATTTTGAGAAAAGGTACATCGAAAACAGCCAATTTAACATTGTCAGTATAGAGAAAGAGAGAGGTTTCCAACTCCCCTTTTAACAATAAATCAATAACGGTAATTTCCGATTCAAATTTATTTTACTTCAAATTTCTTTCATATAAAACTGAACATTTTAATTTTATAGAAACGATATACCACTTGAGAACTTATTCTTGAAGCTAAAAATTTCGTACTTTCTTAAAAATCTTATTTTACTTTCATTGTCACAAAGAGGATTTCTTCAGATGGTCCAGAAAAAAAGTTACATTTAAGGGGAAAACTAGAACTGGAATCAGTGTCAACTGTCCAGTAAAGCTCACTTTGGATATTTTAAGTTATAAAATGGGGAAAACACAAAAGCATTCTTAAATTCAAAAAGAACGAACAAGGGATATCTGCAAAACGTTCCCTTCTCACTCAGTTTATTCGTTTCTGATTACGCCCTTTTCCCCCAATTTTGATAACTTGATTAAAGTTTTCAAATTTTTTTATCAAGGTGACACTTTGAAGATACACGAGAGGTAGTGGCAATGGATCACTTCATGTTGAAACACGGTCTTGTAACGAGAACGACACTGGGGTGTTCATGTACGTTATACCTGCCGAAGTTAAAACTACACACGTTGATGTGGTGTGGAAATTAGGAGAGTGGATTGTCAAATGAGGGCTATTGGTAATGATCTCACCACTGCCAATCAAAGTCAAGCGGCCAAAACGATACTTGAGTTGACACTTCGAACTCCAAATTCCCAAACTACGTCAACGTGAGGAGTTTAAACTTCGGCAGATACATCGAACAACAGCTCCTCACTACTATAAGATAGCACCAGGACTCGAACCCCCAAATCAACATTAGACACGACCCTCGGCTATAGCAGTCAATTTTTCTCAACATTATTCCTGCGTTAAGCACAGAATAAGGCATTCTCATTTCATCCAATGGGGGGAGGGAAGTCAACGTCCGTCCACCTAAGGAATAAATCCATCCTTGAGAGAAAGTTGTATCCGACTACGTTCGGAACCGTGATTTTAAAAAAAGCTCATAAATGGATAATATTCATGATTTTTAGTGTCACAAAGTTTAGAATACCTGCATAAAATTGTCTTAAGGAGATTTTGACAAAAAAAATTATTTAAATATAATAATTTGGCAAAAAATTAAATAGATTAATCTTTTTTCCAAATGTTCTCCTTTTGCGAAAAATGGTTCTATTAGAATAATATCTTGCCTGTACATAGATCAGACCTTTCTACAGAGGCTCGACTAGAGTTTTTGAAAATTTCCATTATTTTCAAAGTTACCACCCATTGAAATAATTATTGGCATTTTTTTCTTAAAATTGCTCCCCTCTGTTTTTCGTAAAATATGAATAAACCTACTTCTAAGTTATATATTTCAAAAATTCTAGTTGAGCCTCTGTAGAGAGGTTTGAGCTATATACAGGCAAAATATTATTATAATAGAAGCATTTTTCACAAAAGGAGAACATTTGGAAAAAGATTATTCTAAGTTAATTTTTTGCCAAAATATTGTATTAAAAAAACTTTTTTTTTCAAAATGTCCTTAAAACAATTTTATACATGTAGTCTAATGTAAGTGACACTAAATACCATTAAAATTATCCATTTATGCGCTTTTTTAAAATCACGGTTCCGAACGTAGTCGGATAGCTTAATTATTCGTCATTTTGAGACTCGGTCAAGCGACGACGGCACTTGAGCTGCCACCCCATCTCAAAACTGCCACACCTTGCCAACGATAGGATTTTCAGCTAGACAAATTTAACGAAACAATCCGTAAAAATTCTACAGTAATAAAAATTTATCAAAGAAACGCTTTCAAGACAAATTTAAATATTCTCGAATTTGCATATCTGACACACGTCATAAGCGCGCCATAATAGGGCAAGGGAAAACAGATATTGCAGTTTTAGAAAAACTTTCTGGTGTCTGATGTGAAATCGAAGAGAATAACGGCCTGCAGACGATAAAAAGCACCCGAGAAGGTGGGGGTGTGGTGCGCAACTACAGAGGAAGGTGCAGTACTTCTCGGGAACAGAAGTAAAATGGAGAAAGAAAACGATATTTTTTGCCAGCGTTCCTCTTTTTCCGGAAACGTGTCGAGCATTAAAGAACAAGCGAACATTTTTAGGGTAGAAAAAGAAAAGAATTATTCCAATTTTCCCGGCAACGAAAACATATTAGAGGGGCTCTGAGTAAATGCTATACAGGGTCTTTGAAAAATAAGCTTGAAAACGTCTACAGCAAGTAATGTTTAATAAAAGGATGTGCTGAGAATATTGGAATGTCTGAATGAAATTTTTAGCCTAATGATTTATTTATTGCTAACCATCCTCTACAATGAATTTTTTTAGAAAAACAAATAACCATGTGAAATATGACCAATTTATTAAATGTCGTCCGAATTTTATGTACCGGAAAAAAACCAGAAGCATTTTATCCTGGAAAATATCCGTCACACCGAGAAGTGAAGTACTTTTCCAGCACGATAATAAAACTCGTATATTTCAGCGATTCATGAGGGAAAAGTCATGAAAGGAAATTTTGTGAGCATTTTCATGATAAAATTCAATTTCAGTTCCTTTTTTTAACTTGTCTTTTAGGTTTTGGTTCCAGAAATATACCGGCCGTGGTAGCCAAGTGGTATAGGTATCGGATCGTAACTTGGCCTTATCACGAGTTCGAGCCCAGTACCACCAAAGATTCGCCGTGTAGGGAAGCGATGCACGTTAAATCTGTCGAGAGCTGAAACGTCCTCCCGTTGGTGTGATGTGGCAGTTAGGAGAGGGGGTGCCAGCTCAGGTGTCGTCCACGTTACTTGACCATGGTTCAAAATGTCGTGATCCGTCGCCAAAAGCCCTCGTGTAGCTGAACAGTGCTACGTTAATATTCTCTCACTCACTCGAGTGAAATAAGGGGTGAGTGATGTACTGCGAATATACTTTAAAATGAAAAAGGCAGTTTGAAAGTATACGTGCAGTTGAAAGTATAAGGTTTGAAAGTAACTCGTTTGTTTTGACTCAACTCGTCAAAAGACCTTCGAAAGGACATTTCCAATTCGAAAAGTCAAAAAACTTTTTTTAAAGTGGTAGCATGACTCAAGAAGCAACATTGTATCCACAGCGATTCCAAACCTGTTTGTGCCTCTGATGCGCATGGTACTACGACAACGAACTTCTCTGCGACTGACCGAAAGCATCGGAAGTGACAGTGACACGAGAGCAGCGCAAGAATATCGCAATACGTGAATCGACTCACTGATAAAACAGGACTTTTCTTCTTCATACCAGAGACAAGGCTGTTGGGAAAAAAAAGAAACGTTTTAAGAAATGGAATAAATCTTGCGCCACGAAAAACAACTTTCGCCATCCTGATAATTCTTTTTGTGCTAATGAATCCAAAGAATCAGGAATAACAGAAAGAGAGTGGATGAAGAAATGTGTTATATATGAGCCTCTCAAAGTACATATGAAGGGTGTATCTTTATTTCCCCCAGTTGGATGTCCAGGTTTGGACTAAAAAAGGAAAAACAAAAAAACTACAGTTGGACCTCTAAATAACGAAGTTGCTAAATCCCGGAAAAAAAGTTCGTTCTATGGAAAATTCGTTCTATAGAGGTTCATCTTTTAATATATTTTATAAACCACATAAAACAAATTTTAAATTCGTTAACTCTATGTTTAAAAAAAATAATTATTCACACCTTTTTTAAATTAATATATGTTTATTTTATATATCTTATCCATATAAAAAGAAAGAAAAACTGCTAGGAAAACAAGAAAAAACAATATCTAATGTGTCACTGTATTTTCAATGTTAAGAAAATAATTTTATATTAAAATTAATGAATTTTAAGGACATTTTATAATTTAAAGCATACAAGTAATATTAAACATACATTATTTTATAATTAGAACTCGGGAACACATGACAACTCCACTGAGGGTGAAAGAAGATATCGAAGATGTTTCTAGTGAGCTGGGCAATGGTGGTAAAAGGTTGCACTTCTTGGATGAAACGTTCAGAACTCTATTACTCTCGGCGAGTTAGGAGGGATTTACTATCTTTGGTAAACACAGGTCTCACGAACCTGGGGTACCCTAGTGATCCTTCTCTATTTCGACCCTCCTTCTTGTCATTCAATTTATCCTTTCTTTCTTTTCCCGTCTAAATCACAGATTTTCACAAATGTTTGGCGCAGTACAGCCACATTTGGCTCTTCTGCCATAAAATCTCACATTCATTCATTCGGCGAGCTAGGATCTAATCAAACCAGTTCAAGATTTATGACACCACCCTAAAATGTGCTAAAAGAGAGAATAACTTGAAATGTTCAGAAATACTTTAAAAAAAAAGAGAACAAAAAATGAATTCCAAAATAAAAAGTTCGCTATTTAGAAAATGCACTTCGCTATAGAGAGGTTATTATACGAAGAAAATCTTGAAATGTTCTTGGTTCCAGGAGAAAAAAAAAGTTCGTTATATAGAAAAATTCACAAAATAAAAGGTTCGTTATATATTGGTTCGATTGTAATTTCCTAGCTGGAACGGTAGACCTTACTTTGAAATATATTCTGCACAACGGTCAATTCAATGCCTTGACAAGATTTTATTTCCTGAGCACCCCAAGAAACAAACACTTTGAAAAAAACTCATTTCAAAACTACTCGACAGTCGGCAATCGCATGCTTGTTTTAACTGCTTTGCGTCTTCTGTTGTTACAAAAAAAAAGTTGGCGCATAAAATTCAAGACTAAGTGAATACAGAGAAGGAGTGGGTGAAAATTATATCATGGGGCTGCACTATTGAGAAACTCGAGGGCTATTAGATACGTATTTAGTCAGTTTGAATCATGGTCAAATGACGAGGATGACACACCAGAGCTGAAGAACTTCGCTCCAAACTTCCACTCTAAGCAAAAACAGGAAGGATTTTCATGCCTCAACAGCTTTAAATTACACCAATTCCTATACACAGCGAATCTTCAGAGGAACCAAGTTTCGAACCCCCGACTCGACAACACGAGTCACGAGTTCGTGAACATGACTACTCAGCTATCGAGAGCAAAATGTAGTTTGAAACTAGTATGAAAGAGAAGCTTGAAATGGGTTGCAAATTTCTGCTTTTTTATGCGTTTATTTTTGCATTTAAGAAATGTGTTGAAAAGCTAAAATCCTTTTTTTTTTCTTTTTTTGACAATTTGAGATTTTTATATTTTCAAATTGTACAGATTTTAACATTTCTAAAAATACCTTAATGGTAATTAGAAGCCCTTAAAACCTATTTTTAAATAATCGTTGAAACTGGGCCACGCCTATTTGAATATATACAAAGTACTTCGTTTTCGCTTAAAAGTTGAACGTCTGATATAAATCAAAACATTTATCTTTTATTGTAAATTGAGACTTGTATTTTTGAAATTAACTTCTAATGGCAAGGCAGAGAAAAATTTTCGTTACGCGTTACCAATTACGGTTACGCGATGAACGCAAGGTAGAAATAAATGAAGTTCCAACTTTCCCCACGTTTTTAAAAACGCCATCTATAATTCATACTATCTACTCAGACAAAAAATAATTACAGAATCGGAAAGATTATTTTTTCGTCACGGTATGGTACATTTTTTTTTACAAAATAATGATATTTTCTATTTTTTACGATTTTTTTTAAATGAGTCAAAATTGAAACGCTTTTATAAAAATAGTTTCTAAATCGCTAACTTTCAATTTCCTTTCACGTTCTATCCTAAAAAATTTCATGCTTTTCTCTTTTAGAATCAGACATTTAAAAAAAAATGCAAAAACTTTTTTTTTACGATTTTTCAAAAAAAATACTCAAAATTTTAATTAAATATTTAATAACTTCATTATTTATAAAAACATTCTCACGAAACTTTTTTCCATATGTAGAATAGAATTATCCATAATCTGTACAAAGATTGAAAAAATGGTTAAAAAATTATGCTTTTAAAACTTTTTTTGTGTTTTTCGTCTATTAACCATTTTAAGAGAATTTTTTACTTAAGTATTATTCTTACATTTTTTTGTTTAAAAAGTACCGTTGTTTGCAATCGATGTGTGGACTTAAAAATTAAGCCTTTGATGGAAATATATGATCGCTATACGGACAATGATGGATACTGTCAAAGTTGTAAAGCAGCAATAGCTATTTTAGGAACGACTGTTCAGGTAACTTTAAAAATTTCTTTATCAAGATTACTTCCGTTACATTCTGAAACTGCTCAACAATACATAAATCTTTTCAAATACATACAAGTTATAATCATTGATGAGATAAGTATGATCAGTGCTAAATTATTATTGAAGGTTGATTCCAGATTAAAACAAATAACTGGAAATTTTCAGTCAAATTTTGGTGGATTAGATATTATTTTAACAGGAGATTTACGTGAATTACCATCAATTCGTTCTACGCCCATCTATAAGCAACCGAAACAGACCCCATCGTTGGACCGATTGTATGGCGAAATCTAAAATTTTAAGAACTGAATGAAGTCATGCGTCAAGCGAATCAACAATTTTTTATGTACTTAAAAAATTGGAAACGGCGAACAACTTGATGAAATGGAAATAGCTGATTGAATCTCGCTTTTTACTGTGGAAGAAGCTGAAGCAAGGTATCCTTAAAGTATACGATTATTCAACACTAACAATTCCATTAATGAGTATAATAATAAAATATTGAAATGCTTATGCGTACAGACTAACTTCAACTGCAAAAGATGTATATATTAGTTGTGCTTCAAAAGAACAAAAAAACTTTCGTACGTCAAAAATTACATAAGATGTCATTAATTGATACAAATGGATTGCCTTATCACAAACAATTTATGTGTGAATTATATTTATTACATGATTACCACAAATATTGATATGACAGATGGATTGGCAAATGGTGCAGTTGGAAAGCTAATTCATGTAGAAACAAATGATGAAGGATTAGTTAAGACAATTTGATTTGAGTTTCCAGATTTACCTCAAATAGGGGAAAAATTAAGACGCAAAAAGACAATTTCGCCTTATCTCTATAAAATAACAGAATATCAACGACAAAATCAAATACTACGATTGATGCAGTATTTTCGAGATTCTTAAATGATATTGAGTGCAAACCCTAAATTTCTTATTTTAGCTACCACAAGCCTTTGATAATAAAAGTATGTACAGAAACACTCATAAGCATAATGGAAATAGACTAGCAATAATGATACTTTTCTATAAATGTATACAATAAAAAAATTTTAGTATTATGTATTAAAAATAAAAATTTGGTTTATATACTTATACCTTTTCCATCCTAATTATTTTTTTATAAAAACAGTTTGAAATAATAAATTTGTTAATTATGTATAAGATTACTTCAAAATTAAACTTTATTATACAATTCAATACATATAAGCCAAAGAAGTTAACTTAGTGTTCACACTGATACATGCACACAATTTTTTTTATTTCCTAGTCGATTAGAAGCCTCACTGCATACACGAAAATCAATTTATCTCAAAATGTAAATTTTGATGTTCGATGTACCTTTTCTGAGAAACTACTGTTCACAGGTATGTAAATTTTGAAAGATATATTTATAATGATGGCTAATATATATACTGAAATGAGCTTTTAGTAAAAAACTCAAAAATTCATTTTTATAAATTTTTTATGTGAAAAATGGGTTAAATTTCACTATGTTAGATAAAATATTTTATAAATTATGAAAAAATTCAAAGTTAGCTAAAAGCTCATTTCAGTATAATGAGAAAGGTGTACTTTAATTGTATGAAAATTTTCAAGCATGTACGTATAACAGAATTTGAGAAAAGGTACATCGAAAACAGCCAATTTAACATTGTTAGCATAGAGAGAGAGGTTTTCAGCTCCCCTTAAAAATGGATTCAATTAACTGTTGTAAAACTCAAATAATGAAATTATACAATAGTTTCCTACATTTACCAGCTAAATATGATAGACGAATATATTCTTTATGAAGAAATTGCAGGATTTTGTGTCATGACGAGTATACTCGCCATGCGTAAGAAATAGTGACCATTGGCTATTAAAATTGTAATTTTTGAGAAAAATAAAACATTTTCTCAAATGTCAAAATGTTTAGAATATTTTAAGGCCGGCCAGAGTAAAGCAAATAAATAAAAAATATGAAAAATTTAAGAAAAAACTCGCGCGTCATCATATGTACCGGCTGAAATTGCGTATAAACGCGCATAACGAATTCATGTGCGATGATAATATTTTTTAAATGTTAACCAAAAAAAGGCAAAAGTCGGAAAGTTGATTTATAACAGGGTTTCTTCAATTATGGTCAGTAATGGGACAAATGCGTGACGCCGACCAGGCTTTGAGCCCATTGATAGCCCTAAGTGACCCAACTATCGAGTGTTACAACCATTTGCTGACATTAGAATAATAACCCAATGTAGTGCTGCCTAGTTATTTTATTGATATGGGAAAAGCAATGATGCTTTTTGGTAAGAGGGTTGAGATCAACCCTACAGCATCTACTGCAGAAAAAACTTCCTAATGGTCAAACTAAGTAGAAAATACTTTGCAAGTAAATCTGTGTGTGTTTAGGTCTCTTAGCCCTGGAATTTTGTCGGTCACTAAAATTCATAGATATCCATAAAAAATGACGATTTAAAGGACCGAGGCCCTCATGAACTCGCAATCAAGCTGAATTACTTTATAAGCCCATACATAAAGTGACCGTGGCAGCCCAATTGTCAAGGTAACGAACTCGTGGTCGGTGTGACATGAATTCAAACCTAGTTCCACCGAAGACCCGCCGTGTAAGGGTAAGATGCATGTTAAATCTGTCGAAGGCTCAAACGCTCCCACATTGATGTGGTGTGGAAGTTAGGAGAGAGGGGTGCCAGCTCTGGTGTCGTCCTCGTCACTTGACCATAGTTCAAAATTACAAGCTGGGTCGCTAAAAAAGCCCTCGGGTAGCTGAATAATGTGATATTAATGTTTCCCCATTCACTCACCCCGTACAGTAAGTATTAAAAATAAAAAAAATTGGCAATTTTATAAAATAAGCCCATCTTTTGATCCAACATTTTAACACCAACATTTGCTCTGTGATTGATGAGTCTATTCTTCCTCGCTAGATTTCTTTGACACACATAGTTGCATGCTCTCAAATGGAGACTCCACTGTTAACTGGTTAAAACTTTACACTTCAATCAAGAAATCAGAATATCTTACCTGAAGCAAGAGAAATATATACATAAAAAGAGGCATTCATTACGTAATCTGTTAATTAGATATGTTAGAACTTATCGCCTATTTTTATTCAGAACCCATCTACGAGCTTGTAAATATTTTTTTAATCTTTTAGGAGATAATAGCCTTTGTTGCTCCATATCCCACGATAATAGTATCTGTAACTTATCGTCTAAGAGCTAATCCATCTTTGAATTCCTATTAAGATGCATCGATAGATAAAACTCCATTTTTATGAAAGAATAGAAAGTTGTAAAAAAAATAAAAAATTGTTTGCTTAAAACCAAAAAAATTGTATACGTGTGCGCAACTTTAAAACAAACTGTAATATAATTTTCCCATTCTATATTACACATGCAAAATCACACGTAAACAGTACAGCAGACCAAAATTAATTACATATTTATATTGCAAGCAAGTCCTTCTTGTGCAACTCTGTGTTTATTTCAATCACATATATATATATATATATTCAAAGGAATATCTCTAATTTAAATATTCATCTTCAGGACGGAAAGAAACCGCATTTCGTAATAGCTCCCATATGAAGACAAATAGGGAAAAAGCGATGGACTTACGACAAGACTTATCTAAACATGTTAATATTTAGCTTTGTTTCACAAAACGTTGACTTTTGTTTGCGCTAAAAAAGCAATCTTGTTGCCACACGCTTTCACAGCTTTAAACACAAAAAGATTAATTTTGACCATTCAACCCCAGGAAACTAAATTAGATTTTTCACATAAAGCAAAACCACGCCAAATCAGATAAGGAATCTTCCACTAACGTAAGAAAACACATCCGTTCGTTTTGTTTGTGGTTAAGGACTTCTGGATGACAACAGAAAAGGCAATAATATAAACTGTATTTTTTTCCTTCCAAAAACCATTCTCGCTTGTATAACACACTTCTTTCCTTGATGTGTGCTGATAAATTCTGTCTGCAGAATTTCATTACCACTGATCAGCGACGATTTCTTTTTTGTTTTTCAAAATAAAACACAATGGAACAAAGGACGTAAATGCAGTGGGTGGAAATTCAAATGTCAGAAACATCTAGGAGTAGTGTTTATATATATATATATGCAGATTATATATTTGAAAAACTCAACGAATTAAGGCTGTCGATATAGAGGAAGTACTTAACTTTCAATTACAGATTTCATCTCTTCGAATTCAAAATTGTTGCACTTTTTTTAAAGAAAGATACCTTAGCAGTTGCAGATTTTTTATTTAATATGGGCAAGGGTAAGAACAATGGGGAAAGCACATTAAACGTACAATTTAATAAACTAGGCGTTTACATGGGTTGAATGTAATTCGAAAATTTTACTCATCAAAAACAATTTTCAATATGAAATATACGCTTACGAAAATTTAGCCCTGTAAACTTTAAGATAATGCTATGCTTGCATGTAAAAATTTAATTATTTAGAACAAAATGTCCCTTAAAGCTCTTCTAATCGAATAAAATCGAATGCATGTGGCAAACTTTAAAAATCACCTAATCTCCATAATGGTGTATTATTTTATTTATGCAATTAGCAAATTATTTTGACAATTTTGAAAATAGAATCAAAGTTTAAAACTGTTAGAAAGCTATAGTTAGCTGACAACCCCCTCAACTTGTTGTTCTAAAACATTTCAGTTTATTTTTATTTTTCTATTTGTGTGTGAAAAATGAAATCATAAGTATTCGTAGCAACTTTCTTTCCAGAGAATTTTCAGGAATGCTTTCAGTAATTATAAAATACATCAAACATTTCATATAAAACCAATTTAATACTTTAATTTTTATAAAGTATCTAAAATCAGAGGTTCCCAAACTGTTTTGCCTCATAGACCCCTTGCCATGTTTTTCGGTTTGCGGTAAACCCCTGCTTACGTAATAATGAAGTTTTCCAAATTTTGCAACTTAAATGTGTTTATGGCAGATGGTGAGAGGGCTACTTAACACACATGTTAATTAATTTCAAATTTAAGTAACACATAAAATAACTGAGAAACCAACAAATGTTTATAATGACAGGGATGAATCTGGTGTTCCAATAACAAATTTGTAACATTTGTCATTAATCTTGTCAGGTTTAACCCTTAATTTCCTCGGTTAGTAGTATCCAGCCAGAAACCGCACTGAAGCTCTTTCTCACTAGGAAAAGCAATTAAAAACTTTATCACAATACTCCATAATTCGAGAAAAATAACAGGTATGCCTTTTTAAAGCCAAACTTGCTCTGACATTCATTACTGTCCGTTCCTATCAGTTCCTCTTGTAATATGGCATTTTTTTAAATGCGACTCTTATGAATTAATTGCCTTCTGTAGTAATTACCAAGTAAATGCCTTCTCAAACCTAATTTCAAAATCTGATGTGAATAAAGGGAATTTAAATGTTGAACGTAGGTTGAAACGTCCTTTTCCTGGCAGATTGACCACTTGAGAAACTAGGAAAATTCTCAACGTTCAATATTATACTCCTTTAACATAATTCTGGCGAGAAACACTGAAATGATGGTCCTTGTTTTAGTAAAATTTATGCTGCCGCCTTATAACTGCATATTAACCTTATGCAATTTAGTAAATTAATATATTAAATAGGTAAAATCTGGTTTCCCTTTTCTTTTTTAAAATTAAAATCACGTTCTGATTTAATGAAAACTATTGTCGTAAACCCCCATTTACACGGCCGCGGTAGCCGAGTGATATAGGTATCGGATCGTGGCTTGCCTTGTCACGCGTTCGAGCCCAGTACCACTGAAGACCCGCCGTGTAGGGCAGCGATGCACGTTAAATCTGTCGAGAGCTGAAACGTCCTCCCGTTGGTGTGGTGTGGTAGTTAGGAGAGGGGGTGCCAGCTCAGGTGTCGTCCACGTCATTTGACCATGGTTCAAAATTACGTGGTTCGTCGCCAAAAGCCCTCGTGCAGCTGAACAGTGTAACATTAATATTCAATCAATCAATCAACCCCCATTTACACCTCATGGACCCCAAATTACATCTTTACTGTCGTGGACCCCTGTGGTTTGTCATAGATCTCTGGGGGTCTACATAGATCACTTTGGGAATCACTGATCTAAATCATAACAAAAGTACTAATACAATTCTGTGTATAGGATTTGAACAAATAAGGGCAAATATAATACAGAATCTTATTTTTATAAAGGCGCAGATATTACTTTAAATATTTGTAATATGTGAATAAAAAAACCAAATTACAGTAATTTTATGTGCTTTCCTTTGAAGCAAAATGTCACCTTTTATCTGCGATTGTTCCCAGTGAAAAAGATGCATAGCATGTAAAAAGAATTGTGAGCAATCTGAATGTATGTTTAGGAATTTCGCATTTAGTTTACTATGAGACGGGTCTTATAATCGTCTCTACAATATTTTCTAAATAATAAACATACCACGTTTTTGTTGGAAAACTTAATGTAAGATCTTACATTATTAAGCGAATGATTAAAGAAGTTAACCCTTCAAATTTCACAATTTTATCCCACTGGGAATATATCTAAATCATTACAGGAGCGCTGATAAGGCTAAAAGTTTTAAGGATAGGAATTTTTGATGTTTTTCGTTTAATACAAGTGATTTTGAAAATTGTTACACTTAGCGCAGATGTATTTATTTAGGTTAACCGCAGAGTTCCTTGCCCCATACATTTTATTTCTCGAAAATCCCGATACAAAAAGAAGAGGTGCAGGTAAAATTTATTACAAAATGCTCAATGTCGTATTTGTCAATCCAAATTCAAAATGGTATAATCCCACTTGACCGATAAAACGTATCCTCAAAATTCCACGCTTTAAAATGTCGTAACAGATCAGCACTTATTATCAACGATTGAACGATGAAGAATTTTAAAAATAATATTCCAAAAAATAAAACAAAAAGTTGTTTCTTTTTATTTAAAAAAAAACTTTTTAAACGCAACATCGATGAAGTACTACATGGAGATGAAAGGATGCATTTTATTCTTCTGCCAAATTTAAAAGTACACAAAGATATGAATATTCCAAAACGTGACTTAAAGTCAGCCGTTTTGAAAACAGAAGGGAAAAAACGTCATTGAGATGAATTAAGTTTTTCAGTTTAAAATCGGTCTCTCAATCACGGGAGAGAACGTTCGAAAATCATTTAAAAGCTCGTTCCATCGCATTTGTTTGTTTTTGAATCAATGGAACAGCTATTTGCGGAGGAGGCATATAAATTGGAAATCCCAACATGCGGGAGGGAACCGGTTCTCTTTTCACTCTCGAAAAGGTTTGATGGATGGAATATCGGATACTGATATCAAATTATTTTACGGCTAAAGATAGGATAGAATTAAATTACTTCCATATATTACTTTTAGCCTTTGTCATCCATAACATCATTCTGTTATAGCCAAGTTAATATTCCAGTAAAGGGAACTGTTACCAGCATTACGGTAGTTCAAAGTAACTGAGAGACGATTTGTTAAATAACAAGTAATAGAAAAAAAATTAAGTCAGTCCCTACCTAGGTCAACAAAGAAAAACTTTATTTTAGTTACTTTTTTATTAAATACAATTAATATAAATATGTATATACATATGACAGAATCACACTATTAAGTAACAAAATAGAGAAAGTGATTTTCCTTGCAATTTTCCATTTTCCTTTCTATTTAGGATGTTGGACTATTTTTTGTTACTATTTATTCATTCATTAAATTTAATTATTGTAATAAAATAGTACAGTAAAAAAGAAATCACATTCTCAGAAATTAGGCCATCCCAGGTGGAATTCGAACCCTCGACCTTCGGATTAGAAGGCCAACATGCTACCCATTGCGCTACAGGGGCACAACGGACGATTTTCCTTTCTATATACGCTGTTAGACTATTATTTTTGTTTGTTACTATTTTTATTCATTAATTAAATTGAGTTAATGAATTAATATTTGAAATAACTGTAGTAACATCAAGTGTGTCATCCACTACAAGTTTAAAAAAATGTACTTGAATGGATGAATAGAAAGTATTTTATTAATGACTGAAAATTTGAACAATATATAGGGAGAGAGTGAGCTAATAGTAGGAATTGAAAAATGAAAAAGGAATACATATATTCAAAGAAATTATTCACAAAGATTTAGTGTCTAAGATTTTTTTCTCTCGAATACGCATGCATTTGACGAGAATTCACTTCACCTTATTCTAATTTTCTAAAATATTTTTTTTAAAAAAATAGATTAATGTTTCGCAAACAATTTTTTTAAGTCAACAACCGTGTTACTAGATGGGAAAATGTTTCCCTTTTTGCGATGAATGTACAGTAACAGCAAAAAATTGTGCTCTATGGAAAAAAATTCTAAACATTTTCTTTGGATGCACTCACTGTCCTTAAATAGTGCCCTCTTATACTTTCAATCTGGGATTAAAAAATTTAAGGGGGTCTGGCACGTCCATAGGAACCCATGTTAAATTAAGTAAATTTATGCACCTTTCTCTCAGAAACTACATACTTCGCATGGATAAAATTTTTACAGTAGGTTATGCGTTCTATTAATAACACTTTAAAGAAGGGTTTTGTCTTTTTGTTCAAATTAAATTAATTATGAATTTTTTAAAAATTGTCCAATTTTTTCCCCTAAAATTTAGTTTAAAAAAGTCATATCTACTCAAAAGTTTGCTAGATAAATCTTATTCCCTCCATTAAAATGTGTAAGCATGTTAAAAGTCTGTTCACTGAAAATTTGAGGTTTTTATAAGTAGTTTCTGAGCAAAAGGTACATAAAGAGAAAAATATTACATTTGAGAAAACAGGCTTTAAAGTATAAATTTGTAAATTTCTTGAGCATTTACTTTTTTTAATACTTTCCAGAAGCATATGAATAATTTTTTTACTCTATACTCGTACAAAAGACTCTTCTTATTTTCTTTTTTTTTTCATTACTTTTAACAATTTTGCCTTTTTTGAGTGAGTGAAGATTAACGTCGCACTGTTCAGCTGCACGAGGGCTTTTGGCGACGGACCACGTAATTTTGAACCATGGTCAAGTGACGTGGACGACACCTGAGCTGGCACCCCCCTCTCCTAACTACCACACCACACCAACGGGAGGACATTTCAGCTCTCGACAGATTTAGCGTGCATCGCTGCCCTACACGGCGGGTCTTCAGTGGTACTGGGCTCGAACTCGTGACAAAGCCAGCCACGATCCGATGCCTATACCACTCGGCTACCGCGGCCACTTGCCTTTTTTGAGGATCTCAAGATGCTTTCGTTGTGGTGCACGAACCCTACGTACTATATCTAGTTTTTTGAAACATGACACACATTTATAACTTGGTTCAATATCACAATGTTTTAAGATCATTAATTTTGTGACATGACTCATATTAAACTTGTAATAGCCACATTTACCCCTAATTTTAGAGTTTTTAATTCCACAAATGTAGATCTTGGAATCACTGAACATATGGTGTTATCAATTGACTCATTTGAATTCTGGGTTTTTCCATGTAAACATTTTCTTAATAAAATAGGGTCACCTAGATCTTTAAATTATGGCTTGTAACAACTACATTTAAACCCTGCCTTCCCTTGATGATTAGTGGCACCCAGGGGGCACCACCTGTTCTTTAGGGAAGCGGGAACTCGTTCCCCTCGCTCTTCTGCCCTGGATCGCTACCGGGGAAAGATGTGTACACGTGGAGTCAGGGAAAGCCTGTTTCCCCCCTTTTGATCCTTAAGCTATTTCCTGTAACGATAATGGATGTGTGTTGTTTTGTTGTTTTATTTAAGTGACCCCTTGTGTTGTGGAACGTAAGAACATTAAATAGTATTTGTTCCAGTAATGAAAAGGCTTCTTCATTTCAACAATGAATACACGACATGGGGGATTGTCATAGTGGCGCCCAACGTTCTAACCGGACCAAGAAACCGAGATGCTGATCAACGCTTCCTTGAGCGTACATTTTGTTTTTCTTCGACCAACTGACCACGTGTATGGAAATTTTAGTGTGTGTCGCCCCGACAGTCAAAGTTAAAGTGCTTGATTTTATCTGGAAATCATCGGTTTTAGTATCATCCTGATACTAACGTAAAAGTGCTCATCTTTTAGAAAATTGTCAGTTTTAGTATCATCCCGATACTAAGGTGAAACTGCTCGTCTTTTAGTTGGAAAATAATCGGTTTAGTATCATCCCGATACTAAGGTGAAAGTGCTCGTCTTTTAGTTGGAAAATAATCGGTTTAGTATCATCCGGATACTAAGGTGAAAGTGCTCGAAAAGTGAGGAAATTATCCGAAGTGAAATTGTGTTGCTTTATGTGTTAAAAATACCATCGTGATCAAATATATCTGCTACTTTGAAGAAAAACAATCTCTTCCCGAGATTATGTGTGTTACTGAAATCTTCACCTGTACTTGAACAAGAAAACGGAAATTAAATCTGTGAGTAGATGTAACAAATCTTTTGTACAATAATATTGAGGAATATGATCATTTATCTTTTTTGAGATATTAGTATTTGTATATTTTGCTTCTATAATGCATTTTTTTAATTATAATTATTTCAATCTACTGTTGGAAATAATTGTGAAATTCAAATAGTGAAAGATCATTTCTGCTTTCAGGAAGAAGTAACTGATATAACATTGTTGATAAATATGTATTGGTGCATTTTAAAATAATTGCTATATAATAATTTGCTGTAAATAATTGCTATTCGACCAACCTGTCATCATCAAAAGTCCGCTGCTCGTACTGCCGCCGGTTACGTTTGAGGCATTGAGTAAATGGTGAAATTCTTGGTTATTATTATTATAAGGATCTGTTGAATATATATATATTTATATATACAGAGTGTATATATATATATATTTTCTTTCTTAAAGTTAAATATTGAAATAAAAGGTAATTTCTGCTATCAAGCTGAGGGGAGAAACCTCATTTAATTATCAAACTTTGATATATGTAATGTTTTCAGATTTAGATATTTTTATTGTTTAATATATTTCATGAATCCATATATTTATAGCTTTCAAAAAGTTCTATTTGGTGATTTTTAAATTTTATGTTTCTTGAGAATAGATTTGTTTAATTTGCATGAGTCACATCCTGTGATAGCGGAGTACTTGTTTAGTTTGTGTATTTTATTCATTGCATTTCCGGTGTGTTTTTTTTTTTTTTTGAATTACGTAAGGAAGGTTTAATAAAATATATAAGTATTTCACAAGAAATATTTCTTTTTTTTTTAAAAAAAATGAATATTAAATAATCTTATATTCCTAATTGAATCACAGTGTGATACATTTAGCTTTTTTAAATGTTTTGTACTTATTAAGTATATATATATTTTTTTCACAACATAACATGTAATCACGTTTTTTTTAATCACGTTTCAATATGCTATTGTGACTCATGATTAATTTTATATTTCATATACAGTTGAATTTATGGTATTTTATTTAGATTTTCTGAAGATCTTTTTGTAAAAAAATGTTTTGTTTATTCCCTTTATATTGAATTTTTCTCTTTATATGTTTTCTCTGCAGGGAAGGTAGTTGTTTAATGATTAGTTACCTAATACGTATCCATTGATATTAGGAAAACCAGTTTAATTTATAACTTCCTGTATACTTTAAAACCTGAATCTAGTTTTAGTTTTAAAGACAAATATGGCTTTTCTCTCAAAAGGCAAGAAAATAGACCTCTATAATTTAGCAAGTGAGCTACGAGTCTCTGTGACTTTAGAGGATAAAATAATTGACTTACGCGAAAAAATCACTTCATGTACATTCTTTCAGAATAATGAGCAGTTTGAGAAAGAGATGCTCGATAACATTGTTGATGAACGTAAATCGCTTGAAATCGAATCCTTAAAGAAAATAGAACGGGAGGATAAGTTCCTTGCTGATCAGAGAGCATTTGAGCTTGAAAAGCTTAAATTACAAGCGCAAAATCCTCCAGCTTCCGTAGGTAATTCTTCTCAAATGGATTCTAACCCCATGAGGCTGGATTTAAAAACAGTCTTGCCCACATTCATCCCTGATAAAGATGACATATCATTGTTTTTAACAATGTTCGAAAGACAAATGAAGCTTCTAAATGTACCTGCCGATTTTTGGGTATCACACTTAATTGGAGTCCTGCCAAGTGATATTGGCAGGTTAATTGCAAGAGAACCGGAAGAGATGTTTAGGAATTATGCTCACATTCACAATATTTTATTGCAAAGGTTCAAACTGACAGCTGACCGTTTCAGAGTCCTTTTTTGCCGACACCAGAAACAGAACCATTCCACGTGGAAAGATTTCTTTTAAGCTAAGAACCTTTTCGAAGGTTGGCTAAAAGAATTAGAAATAGATTCATTTGAAACCTTGAAAGATCTTATCATAGCAGATCAAATAAAAAAGGTGTCCACCAGATTACAAGAATCATTTCCTAGACACTTGGGAAATACTGAATGATCCCGTTGTGTTAGCTGAAAAGCTGGACTCATACGAAAATGTTAAACCCTCTTCGCAAAAATTAACAAAACTAAGCAACTCTCGTTTTTCTAGGAACACAGGCAATCCGGAGTTTAGGAAGTCTCACTCATTCAAAGTTGAAAAGAATGTTTCGGGTAACCACAATAGTGCTTTTGCTAACCCTAGCTACATACCAGCTCGGAATACCAACACCGGTTTTCATCCACCTATTTCTTGCTATGGTTGTGGCAACCCTGTAATTATAAAATCGAAATGTCCAAAATGCTCACAAAAAAAAAGAGAGTGCCTCTGTCAACGCCATACACATGTTTACTTGTCTTACCTCCCCAGTAGCTCTACTTGACATCGAAGTCTATGAGGCTACAGGCACAGTTTGTGCTGATACAGGAGCCAGCCAGTCACTCGGGGGAGAATTAATGTTTAAATTCTTGAGAAATCGTGGACAAAAATTCTCAGAATTTCATCTTGCTATGTGCCTAGCTGATGGTCAACAATCCACATCCCTTGTTCAAAAAGCTACAGTACCAATCACCGTAGGTGGACGAACTTTCCAAATCGATTTAATTTTTTTGCCACATGCAAAAGGTAACCGCACTCTTCTAGGTGTTGACTTTTTAAGGACATCAGGAATCGCGCGCGTAATGGACATGCGTAACAATTTTTGGTATTTTGGTGACAAACCAAGCTTCAGGATACCTTTTTCAAAAGATGTTCCTTTGCCTGTAGACGACAGTCCTGTCGAAATAAATAGTAGTTCTTGTCCCACGAATTCGATTCCCAGTGAAATTCCATTACATAGCAACACTGTTGATGAAGAAATTTGCGAATTAAAAACTATAGTTATTGATTTCCCGACGAGAACTGCTAATGAGCTAAGAACAGAACAATTGAAGGACCTTGAGCTAAAAAAGATAATTGATTGTTTTGAAAATCCCAACAAGGGAGTTGACTTTGCCAATTGGACTGGGAGAGTACGTGATGAATCAGGGAGTACTGTACCGGTACTCACCTCATGCTGAAGTTGAAGAAGCTCAACTAGTTGTCCCTACTCATGAGAGAGAGAAGATATTGAAATTGCACCATGATGCTCCCACCGCTGCACATTACGGTGCTGATGGTACCTTTCCAGAATTTCCTCGAAATATTACTGGACTGGTATGAGGAAATTTATTGCTGATTATGTGAAGAGCTGTTCAGAATGCATTACATACAAAGCCACGAATCAGAAACCTGCAGGTCTTCTGCAGACCCCTGTTCCAGCTGAACGATTTGAGAGCATAGCTATTGATCTTTTGGTCCCTTACCAGAAACGACCGAAGGTATGAAGTGGATTTTCATAGTGGAGGATTACACAACAAAATGGGTAGAGTTATTCCCATTAAAGCAAGCTACTGCTAAAGAATGTGCCATGACACTTCTAAATGAAGTCTTCCTAAGATACGGAGTGCCCCGTAGACTAATAAGTGACAATGGGACTCAATTTGTGAGTGCGGTGATGTAACAGTTATGTTTTGTCTTGGATATCAATCAAAGTCTCATTCCCGTATATCACCCACAGGCAAATCCAGTCGAAAGGAAAAAATAGGGATTTGAAACCTCGTTTGGCAATGATGGTAGGTAACAACCATACATTATGGGCTGAAAAGCTACCAGCTATTAGATTTGCACTGAATACTTCAAAATGCGAGTCAACAGATCACACGGCAGCATACCTAACCTTCGCCAGAGAACTACGAACTTTGGACAAGTAAATACTGATCTACGGTCCGTCATCCATAACGATAATTTTGTGCCTGAATTTACACCTATTTAAAACGTTTTGAAGGATACATGTCACAAATTAAAGAAAACATTGAGATGAGTCAAGATCGTCAAAAAACACACATATGCAGATAAATCACGCAGACCAAGTCCTAACTATAAAGTTAATGATCTGGTATGGGTAAAACTTCACCCATTAAGTAAAGGCGAGTCAGAACAGGAGTGCAAAACTCATGCCTAGGAGAGACGGGCCGTACATTGTGCTATCCCAGAGATCTCCCACTACCTTCGTAGTAGCCAGTTGTAACAAACCTGACGAACCTTTAGGTGTCTACCATACATCAGCTTTAACACCCTTTCTGAATGGCACAGAGACCCAGTCTCCTGTAGTACCTCTCAAGAAAAGAGGAAGGCCACGCAAACAGCCTTTGGTTCCTAGATGCCGGAGAGAATGCCATAATGTCTGCTAGTACACCCCCTCGCCGAGACGGTCTTCGGCGGTGTAGGGGGAGAATGTAACAACTACATTTAAACCCTGCCTTCCCTTGATGATTAGTGGCACCCAGGGGGCACCACCTGTTCTTTAGAGAAGCGGGAACTCGTTCCCCTCGCTCTTCTGCCCTGGATCGCTACCGGGGAAAGATGTGTAGACGTGGAGTCAGGGAAAGCCTGTTTCCCCCCTTTTGATCCTTAAGCTATTTCCTGTAACTATAATGGATGTGTGTTGTGCTATTTAAGTGACCCCTTATGTTGTGGAACGTAAGAACATTAAATAGTATTTGTTCCAGTAATGAAAAGGCTTCTTTATTTCAACACGATGAATACACGACATGGGGGATTGTCATAGGCTTCATTTAATTCATTATGGTATATGGCACGTGTGTGTGTGTGTGTGTGCCTTTCGTTGCATTCAGTTTCTATCTTTTGAAACTTGCGCCAGGCATTTATATTCGCAGGACACAGTCCATGTTGAGGGCTCTCGTTTGAAGACAGAAGATGAAAATAAACAGCACAAACAGCAGTTTCCATGCTGTGTGGATCATTGATGTGTTATTTCTAATAGCCATTTTATAATATCTTTGAATTTTTTATATTAAACTGTCGGTTACGACCACTTTGACTTTCCCCATCACTTAATTTTTTTTTCTCTGTTTCGCTTTTAAGATCCAAAAGACGTGTACCCATGCACTTTTGGATAAGCCCAACACACTCTATTTCCCCCCCTTGAATATCGTATGGACTCGCACTCATCAGAAACCTATGCAAGGGGAAACACAGGTGCTCCTAGCAGAGCTCATTGGATGCGCGTCAAGGAGTAGCTTCATTTAAAAAATAAATAAAAATGCTTCTAATTATCATATTTCGTCATACCATACATCATTTTAAACAGAAATATTTAAACTTTTTATAAAAATGTAAAAATATGAAAATGGATAACTTTTTGAAAATTCAAATGCCTCCTAATGTATTCCAAATTTCGGAAAAATTTTAAATGCTCATTTTCAATTTTCCTCTCTTTCTATTGATCATCGCTGAGTGAGTGAATATTAAAGCCGCACTATTCAGCTACATACGGGCTTTCGGCGACGGACTTCATATATATATATATATAATTTTGAACCTTGGTTAAGTGACGAGGACCACATCTGAGCTGACACCCTCTCTCCTAACTTTCACATCACACCAACGGGAGGACGTTTGAGCCTCGACAGATTTAACGTGCATCGGCCCTCTCTTCACGGCGGGTCTTCAGTGGTATCAAGTTCGAACTTGTGACAAATCTATACGGAACTTTATCACTAACCTTCTGAGTCTACCTTTTTTAGGGAAATTTAATTCCCTACCTATTTCCAATCAACTCCAAAAAGCGGACAGGATTCCTTGTTATGCAGATTAGATAAAGTATTTAAGTCAAACGAAATAGTAAAGTTAGAGCAGTAGGAGATAGATATTGAAGCATAAAGTGATAGTGAATTTGAATTGAAGATTTCTTGTTGGAGATAATTTAATATCAAGAAGAGTTGAGATTCCGTTGGTAATTATAGATTTATAATTAAAGTTATAGGAGTGAGATTAAAGTTAAATGTTCAATGAGAACATTAGTAAATATAATTCTGGGATCTCTTATCGTGGTAATCTCTGCGTGATCGTTATTTAATAAATTAATTAATTGGATCATTAATTAAATTAAGTTAATTTAAAGGATATTACCTTTAAAACCTCATAATATTAGTAGATAAATTTGTTAATAAGTCTTTGATTCTATTTGGATAAGATAACCAAATAAAGAAAGTTGTTTATAAAAATGGCTACTGGTTCTTACATGACTCCTATTTATTCTCGTTCTCAAAGTGAGGTCCTAGGAGACCTTCACAAACTCATTACTCGTCGGCCCTGATTCCGTTACCTTGACCACTAGGCTACCGTCGCCACATAAAACATGCGAGATCCCAAAGTTAAGAAACGAATGAGATCCCGTCGATCTAGTAATATCTTGAAGATAATTTCGTGAACAATATGAGCAGATGCTGCCATTCGAAAGAAGACATGCACTTAGATTATAATGAAAAACTGTTTAACTTGCATGATAGCTCAGCATCTGGGTTGGAGCGATGCCACGATTCGATGATATTGTTGGGAATGAGTTAACCATGGTTGTGCAGATCGTCACGAAGATTGAGGCCTATCATACCCGGTCATCGATAAGCGACTTAGCAAACGACTTAAAGATCTCATTTGAGCAAAATAAATTGCTGGATTGCTGACGGGAGAAAGTTGAATCAATTCATTGGGGATTTGAGGAATTTTGAGGAAATATTTTAACGATTATTTTTTGGTAAATGGTTAAATGGGTTGAATTTTGAGATCATAAAAATAACTTCATGTCAACAATGGCGAAACGGAGAACATTTTAGCCCCCTTGCGAAATCAGGTTTGGAGCCCTAAGTAGGGATGGGCGTCTAGGCATGGCTAACTGGACCCAGGTCCTCACCCTCAGTAAGGGCATTCGTTCTTGGCTCTGTCTTAATAAAATCATGTGATCCAGATAATTTTAATATCCAAATATTAATCTTATGCATTTTCTTAGAAAAACAGGGAATTTCAAACTGCATGTCAACTGGTAAAAGTGGTAAGAATGTATAATGTGTGATGATCGTTGTTCATGTCTAGGCCTAATACCATAAACTACCATTCGACTCATTCAGTCGAAATGCAGCTATCGGTAGATTGTGAATCGTGCACAGTTATTTGTTTCAAATTACCTTTTGAACAAGTATATGACAACGCATGCTACTATCTACTTTTAAAGATCTCAGGAAGGGTCTACTTTTGCATAAGGGCCCAGGATCTCAAAAAATCTTAAGATTTCTCTGGGCCCAGGTCCACAAAGAGTCTTTAGGCGTCCCTGGCCCCAAGTTGGATAATACTAAAGGGTAGAAATTTTACTTGGAGGCAATCAGGTTTTTGGTCCCCTAGAACTCTGCCCCCTACCAAGGGAAGTTTACAATGTGACGAAGTTAGCTATAGGTGAGGACGTACAATTTTCTCAGATAACATTTAGCTGCAGCACCTCACATAGCATAACTGTACGAACGATGGAGAGAAAATTTTGTGCTTGATAAAGAACGTGTGACCCCGTTCAAAAAACTAGAATAAAATAAAAACAGAAATAACAAAATAAAAAATGAAGGCGAATGTCACAAATTATGTAAAAATTCTTATAAGAAAAATGTAATAAAAAAATTACTGAATGTACACACATTTAAACTCGATTCTTAATGTATATGCTCGTTACAGTTACAGTTTTCGTGGAATATGGAGCAACAAAGGCTATTATCCCTAAATGCTCGTTAACCCTTTATGTACCGACGGTACTTATAAGTACCACTCACTTTAAAATTACATAGAATAACCATTTTTACGAATATTCTGACGATACTTAGCAGGAATATACTTTTAAATCTACTCTTCAAAGATACATGGCAGCACGGGTTCTATGATGAGTATTTTAGTAGGAAAGACAAATAGTTTTACAGCAGAAATTACATTTTTAGCTGTCGGCGTTTTCAGTGGATTCCGAAGATTGTTATTTTTGTTCCGAAAACATAGTTAATGTCAATAGGTAAATGTCTTATTTTTTTGTATGTTAATGAAGACCTTAGAAAACTCTATTTGACTATTTATTTTAAGTGAAAGGTGTATATAATTAATTTTATATACTTCAATATCTTTAATAATTAATTATCTCTAACGGAAAAAATTTTCCAAAGTTGCGTATTTTTTTTGTTTATGTATATACCTGAATTTTCAATGTAGTGATCCAAAAAAAAAATTTTCTATGAAAAAAACTGCAGTAAATCATAATGCGGAACATAAAGGGTTAAATATGTATTTTTATGTTCACTCAGAGAACTTAGTCTCGGAAGATCGCGCTTTCAGTTCAATGACGTCGCGTCTCACGAGTCAAATGGGGGGATGGAGGGAAGGAGAGAGAGGATTGTTTAGAGACATCTTCCCTCGATTTGATTAAAAAAAATTTTAACTCTCTGACGTCTGAATTGTTGCCAATTCCAAGAATCGAATAAAATAAAGGGGGAAGAGAAAAGTGAAAGAAATAATACCGCAACCATGGAGAAAACTGGCAATTACAACCCTTCGATTTTATCCTTATATTTGGGAGCTGGTTCTCCGAGTTAATTAACTCTTCTGTTTGTTTAACTTTTCTTGTGAGCCCTATGACGTCAAGAAACCCATGTCAGCAGGACGGCTGTCAAAGGTACAAATGCCATTCAGTAAAAAAAGAACTCGAGAAATCTGAAATTTTCTAAACATTACATTTTTGTTTTCGGCAATAAAATCTATTTAAAAAAAATGATCCAAGTATCTAATAACATATACGATCTTTTGTTTTGGACCGTATAATTAAGTATTATTTCATACAATTTTTTTAATAATTTAAACACATGTGATATTTTTGAATGACTTCAAATGTCGTCATTCGAATATTTCACTTTCTGAGGTCATTCTCGCGGTCTTTCATAGGTGATTGTCAGAAGATGACAACTTCTTGCTTTTTGCATCAGACTTGTATTTTGAATTTCTTAATTAAAAACCAGAATTATATATTTAATTTTTACCACAAAAGAGGCAAAGAATATATACATGTCCTGTGTTTTTATATAATAAGGAGTATTCAGTATAAAGAGTTATGCAAAGACAAACTGAATTGAAACCCATTATAAACGAGCGAAATTATGTTGTTGTTTCTAATGCCACATGTCTAACGATGTCGGATCGAGGTCCATGAAATTCGTCGTGGCATAGGGCTAAGATGTGCGCCTGTCGTTAGCCGTATCTTTGAGCTCCATACAGGCGACAATACGATTCCTTCCCAATTTTGAGGGAGAAAGCCTTGGAGGTGATCAGGGGCTCCCACCTCTCTTCTCCTTCCACCAGTGGCCACGGTAGCCTAGTAGTCGAGGTATTGGATCGTGGCTGACATGTCACGAGTTCAAACTCAGTACCACTAAAGACCCGCCGTGTAGGGAAGCGATGCATTTTAAATCTGTCGACAGCTCAAACGTCCTCCCGTTGGTGTGGTGTGGTAGTTAGGAGAGAGATGTTCCAGTTAAGTGCCGTCCTCTCCACTTGACCGTGGTTCAAAATGACGAGGTCCGTCACCAAAAGCCCTTGTATAGCTGAACAGTGCGTCGTTAATATTCACTCACTCACTTCTTTTTCCACCAACCTAACGAGAGGGATTGAGGCTCCATGGCTATTTAGAGTACCCCCTTGACGCGAAGGCACTATGCGTGAACATATATCCATATCTTCTCCGGGATTCAAACCCATGCCCTACGGCACACCAACTCAGATAGGCGGCACGAGCGAACTATACAAAAGGCACATAGGAAAAGCTGTAAATTCTATCGTTCAAACTTACTGTTATGTGGAAAGAGTTTACAATCGATTTTTCATCGCATTGTTGTGACAATATCATCAACAGCATGAGTAATGGCAATGCGATAAAAAAAAACTTAAAAATTAGAGAATGGCGAGATTTTGCAAAGAAATTTTGTGGTCACGTTAGCGGGAATCACGATTGCGAGTTGATGTTTTTTCAGTCGAGCCATGGCTTCCCTATAAATCTTCCGAGTTAAGGGTTAAATCTGCATGTCTCACAGTCCATGCATGTTAAATCTGTCGAATTTCATAGTCCAGGTGTTGGCGTGGTGTGGAAGTTTGGTGCCAGCTCAGGTGCCATCATTGTCGTTTGATCGAAGAGGCTAGAACCCATGACGCTTCCAGCACCAGTGCGTGACCATAACCACTAGGCTACGAAAGCCACTATTTCTTAGTTGGCGAGTGAGTGAATATTAAAGTCGCAATATTCAGCTATTCGATCACGGAGAAAAAGATTTACTCAAAAATGAGTACGTAAACATACTCATTTTGAAATGAGAATGTTTGCATCAGATTTGACCGCATGCCTTGATTGAATTTGATTCCTTATATGTACTCAAAATCCCCAAAAATGCTAATTAATGCTTTCGGAAAAATTAAAATGATATTCAGGATTGCAGAAACTCTTTTAATATATCGGCTACATATTTTGATAATTGGGGCTTAACAACAAATTTAATTCTCATAAATCTTCCGAACTATTTTTTGTATCTACCACGCTACCCGCGGAAGAACACATGAGTACAAGATTGTTTTGATTTTTGAGTTAAATGTACTCGTGTGTATTTCTTAAGTAACTGCCTTTGAACGAAAAATTTAATGGGATAAATATTCACCTTATTTTGGCGGATTACTGTTATAAATGTAATATAATTTACTTGATTCATAATAAGTCATTTTGTTTAAATTATTCAGGCAAATAATTGTGTTACTTTGGAATATTTTTAAGATGACTAGATTTTTAAAATGAAAAGGAGAACGAAAAATTTAAGAAAAAGTTTCAACGTAAATGTGTGAAACATTTTATTAATTCAAACAAAAATGCATTGTTTCGTTTCTCAATATATTTTATAATTTATCGGAAATTTCGGAGCAAAAATTACCTTTCTTCTTTACTATAAGTACTGCAACTAAAAAATATCAACATTCAATCTTGATTTCTGACTTGTCCATAAATTACGAACTCAAAAGACTCAACTAGTGCATTAGTTCCAGGGCAGCACAATGTAAATTAAAAAAGAATAACTAAATTTTCTTATGTGATGTGCTTATTTTTGAAATGGTTAAGTATTTCAATCCATCTTATCAATTTCAGCATGTTGATTTTCCAATTGTTTCAGTTTTATTATAATTTAAATATACATTCAGTCTGCAAACTGACCATTGTCAATGATTTTAATATCAGGCATTTCTTTTGATAAAAAAATCAACACAGTTTTCTATATCTGCCCAATTTACTTGTGATAAAGTCCAAAAACACCATTGAAAACTGTTATTTCCTGTGATATTTGTTTCAGACTATTCCTCGACATATTGGAAACATGTTTGGTTCATCTCTGAATACAGAGATTAACAGATCTGTTTTAAAATATTGAAAAAAAGGAGGACACTTTTCGAGGAAGGACAGGATCTATAAAAGGAGAATGGTTGATCATCTTAATAATTTTAACTTTACTTTCATATTGAACTCGAAAATGCCTTGCATGGTTTGAAAAAGGCAAGTTTACAAAATAAATTTTCGTTTTCAATTAGTAATCTTTTTAGACTCTTTTATAAGCTTCACCTGTATGTAACGGAATCTTTGAACTATATTTTTACCCACTCTAAAAGGTCTGATTAATTCGAAATTTTGCACACTTTTCAAGGACTGATGACAATAGAATAATTTTGTTCCATTGTCCTGATAAGGATCATGACGATTAACAATTTCCCATTTCCAGATTTGGTGACTGAAAGATTGTTACAACTCTAAAGCGAAAACACTCATGTCAGTAATTTCTTATTATAATATAAACAATTGCCCACTTTTTTTGAAAATGGAAATAAATAAATGATAGTTTAAAAAATTTTAAAAAAGCATGCTTTTATTGTAGATCGAACTAAAAAATGAAAAATAAATTATAGTTTAAAAAAACCAAAAAACACACTTTTATAGTTAAACTAAAAAGTAAAAAATAATGCATAATGTAAGAATAAAATGATTAACGAAAATATATATTAATGTCATTGTGGTAAAAGCGTACATTTTTACACTAACTCGGCATTTCAAAAATAGTAAGAAATTATAACAATTGATATTGAGCACCCCACATTTTTATCACGACATTGTCTCGCTAATCATTTTATTCTTATATTAAGAATTATTTTTTCCTTTTTAGTTCGATTAACTATAAAAGTGTTTTTTATTTTTTTTAAACTATAATTTTTAGGAGTTTAATTTCTTGTAAGTTTTAAAGAACCTTTTTAGCTTATTAGTAAATTTATGGAAAATGCGTTAAAAGTTCTCATAAAAAAATTATTTAAAGAGCTTCAACAATTTCAATATACTTTATGATTCCTTTCACTCTCATTTTCGAATATTGAAAGAATCAAAATTTACTGAACAGAAATTACAGAATGAGCAAATCTAGTTTGTAAAATTGAATGTAATCTATATTTCAAGAATGCTTTTTATTTTTAGACATTACATATAAATATTAAATGTTCTTGATTAATAATATTTAACGACTATTTTGTTTTATTAATAATTGATCTCGACATTGTTTAAATTGGATTTATCAGTACTTGCATATTATCACAACCTTTTGGTGACATTATATGAAATGAAGCATATGATTGGCAATTCAGCGCATATGACACATGCGAAATTGGTATTGCCAACAATTATTGCCATGTATGTAAGTACTGATTTATCTTATAACCCTGCATCACTCATGCGAAAAAAATGGCCTAAAGTTCTTGCGCAGGGTATCTCACACCCCCAAGGATGTTTAGGTTCTGATTATACCATAAAATTTGTATAAAAAGAAAGAAAAGTAGGAAATACATTATGTTTATTACATTTTTCACTCTTAAATTTAGTTTTTCTATTCTTTTTATAAGGGCATTCAGCACATTGTTTATACACTCCTTTAATCTAGTCGTGAGTGAGTGCGATGTTTTCACGGGATCTTAATTTTTAAAAAACCTTTATCTTATTAAAACTAAACATATAGGAGTAAACTTTGTTTTTTAAATTTAAAAAAAAATTGGAATTTCTTTATTTTCTCTTATTGTTCCAGCAATATTTTTTTTTCTTCAAAAGTTCATCTGAAAGTGGATAAGATGTGTACCAGTTGTCTCCTTTAAAATTACGTTCTTCCCAAATGTTTTTGTTTCTCTCTATATAAAGCATTTATTTTCAACAGTGTCTCCCTCTTCTAAATTAGAATCGATTTCAGTAGAGGAATCATACTTGCTGTTATACATTTCATTCTTTCTCATAACCATGAAGAGAATTTCTTCATCTGAAAATCTTCCCTTTTCTAAGTCCCGTGATCATGCCTGTGTGATCTAGAACTTATGGAATTTGGAATGATTATGAACCATAAATTTTGGGATATTTTATCAGAGCAAGGATTTTACATGAATTTTGAAATGGACTTAGGCTTAACAGAGAAAATCAACTGGTCCTAAAGGAAGGTAGAGAAAATTTAGGTACTTGCATATTATCGCAACAATGCCAACGTTCAGAATACTTCATCAAGTTAGCGACCCTGATCCTCCACGTGTTGTACATGCTTAATTGACACAACCACGTATTTAATAGATGTTAAAAAAGAACACAAGAGTGTTAAGTTTCTGAAGAATATTGCACGTTCAAATAAGTTTCTTTATAATAAAGAAGAAACTTATAAAACTGGCAACAGAAATATTCTGTTCAAACTGTCTAAACCATTATCTGTTGATGCTTCAGACCGACAATGTATGCAGCTCACTTTTGGAACCAGTTTTTAAAATTAAATGTTGGATCAAAATACGTGCAATTCATTAATAATTTGGCACATTGCAATTTAAATGGTTACATGATAAATCAATGTATTAGCTGATATTGTTTCTTTTATTAAATTCATGTATTCTATGTTTGTTTTCTATTTATTACAGAGTGAAACCTCTTAATTATCTGAACCATTTTGATTTAGGGTTTTTAAAGGCCCTTATTAAAATGAATGATATTTTGTACCTAGGGCCATTTGTGAATTTTTTAAAACCTTTTATTTCACAGAATTTAATATTTTAAGTTCTTATATTTACAATTGGATGATAGTTAGTATAAAATGATGAGTGCATATTAGTTTTTATTTTTTCAACAGGCCAGGGGCTCTGTTTTATAAATTCCTAACTTTTTTTAGATACCTAGAAATCCTGACTGAAAAAATGGCCCTAGATACATAGGTTTGAAGATTCTCATATATTATTGCAACCTGATGCAAATTCTACAGCAACGTAGTATTGAAAAGGAAGACCTGGTTTAACAAAAATCAGCAAAAACAAACATTTTTATATGAAATAATAGGGCCCTAGGTACACAGGTACTATGAAATATCGCAACTTATTGCCAACTCTATTAATAACTCACCAAGTTGGCAACCCCGATGACACACTGAAAAAATATCGCATCAATTGCCAACTAGGTGCTTCATTTCATATAATGTCGCCAATAAGACGTAAGTACCAATTGGAGTTGTCAATTCAGTGAATTATTAATAGAGTTGGCGATTGTTTTGATAATACGTAAGTACTGAAATCTGTTCAGTCTGACATACATGAAACACCATAGTTTTAAAAAAAAAAATGCTTTTATAGTTAATCGTACTAAAAAGTAAATCTTAATATAAGAATGGGTTCAGTCCTAGGAGAGCCCACACCCTTGGAGCAAATTATTTTGGTTGGTGATAATTGCACCATCTTGGTAACTCTACTTTGATACATTATGTATGGTAAACCTAACTATTTCTGGAATTTTTGTATTTGGTCAGCGGGCATATCGAATTGTGTCATTTTGTTGTTGGGCCCCGGGCTGGAAGTATGGCACGTATGTGAGTGGATATACCTTTGAATTTTGTACTTTGTTGAATGCGAAATGTAAGAAAAAATTGATTGAATGGTGTATGAAGGAAGGATTGATTGCTTTGAATTATGAATGTTCTAAATGTAATGAGCGAATGGGATTATACGAATGAAAGAGTGCTGTTTTGGATGGAGATTTTGAATGGGTATGTTTGACCATTACCTCGCAGAATATTTATGGCCGCACTCCCATGATTCTCTTAACAATGAGGCCTTCAAGGCTTTTTGTTAAAATCCGCTGTCATGCTGTAGCCCCCACTCGGAAAAGATCAGCCGTAAGAAAGTAAGTGCTGTTTTTTTTTTCATCTTAAATACGTTTGATTAATTTTTGTATTGTTAACATATATTTTCATTACGATCCACCTTGTCCCGCTATATTCACTTGCCGCCATCTCACTCTGGCTTGGCGCTTTTTTGGTTTGTTGCCAAGGGTGTGGGCTCTCCTAGGACTGAACCCAATACAAAAATTAATCAAACGTATTTAAGATGAAAAAAAAAAAAAAAAAAAAAAAAAAAACAGCACTTACTTTCTTAGAACAAAATGATTAACGAGAAAATTAATGTCATTGTGGTAAAAGGGTGGGGGACCCTTGTACTACATTTTTACACTAACTTTGTATTACAGAATAGAACTATTAAGAAATTATAACAATTGATATCAAGCACCCCACGCTTTTAAATGCAGTTATTTTTTTCCATTTTCCCCACATTCCAATTTCCATGGTTTTTCCTGGCATTTCTAAATACCTTGTGTTCTGTTTTTTTTTTAAATCCTGGCACTCATATTTTTCTAATTGGTTTTCTACAAAAAAGTACTTACATTTTTGCTTCATAATGTAATTCCTCTTTTCAGGAATAAGCCATTCTTTTAAACTATTTTCATGTTGAGTTCTTATTGCGAGACCATCATCTTAGATTGAAAACTATTGGATACCAAAATCTTATTTGCAGCAATTTCAAAACCATGCCTAAAAGATATTCGGTGTGTAGTGTACTGATATATATATATTGTTCCAATGTGTGGTATTTTTGAACAGTAGTTTTTATACATGTGAACTTCAAAAAATACATGCCTTCATGTGTAATATTTAGAAAATCATACTTTTTAAACCTGTTATCGTGTTTTTAGATGATGAATGCTTTATTCTTAATTTGCATTAATTTCATTTCTATTAGTAAGCAAATAATTCAATATATATTACATTAAAACAATGGAGTTGACTATAGTATCGATTGTATAGTGTTTATAAAAAATAACTTATGGATGAAGGTATGTTGTTTCAAAAATCTCACTTATATTTTTGTTTATTTTTTGAATGTATGATATGTATATGTCCAATTTCCAGAATAAATATTTCAAAAATATGATTTTGGTTTGTTTTATTTTTCTTGTTTACAGTGAATCATTGAAAAAAAAAGAGGCATTGAAAATAAAATGCTGTATATTGGATTATGGTTCTACTGTTTTAGTTGTTTTTACATTCTTCTAAGGACTGAAATTTTTAAGTATTTTAATTTTTGATTATAAAAACATTAACTTAAAAACTATAATATTTGTTTTCTTTGGTGATAGGAGAGTATAAAATCAGTTGATATGAATAAAAAACTAGCTTAATTTGTAATATATATTGCAATGGATTTTTCTATATTTCCATCTAGATGAATGTGTTTCTATTTAAACAAAACTATTCATAAAAAAGTACTTACACACCTGGGCCTAATGAGTGTTATTTTAGTCAAAAGGCTTTTTCTTCATTACATAATATGTAAAGAACTATTTCTTTCTTACTTTGTTTTGAAATTTTTACTATATAAAGTCTGTTATTCATCCTAACGTTTCCAAGATATTTCTAATAACTTATTGAAAGACTGAATTTAAATAAAAGTTAATTTTCTGCTTGTATAGGATTTTAAAAAAGAAACAATATAATTCTTTTAGAAACATAAATATAACTTGTAATAAACCAAATTGCTTCTGGAACTAGTTCAAATGCTTACAAATTTGTTTAACTATTTCATCGAATCTATTTTTGTTATTTTCAAAGATTTAAATCTGATGTATAAGTTCGAAGACAAAGATTTTGATCAAATAATAGTTGTATTTTTTTTTTATAAAGTAAAATTTTTGTTGTATTGGCGACAGCATATAAAATTAAGTACATGGTTGCTAATTCAACGCGTACGAGACATGGCGAATTATTTTGAACGTTGGAATTTTTGCGATGATACTAAAGTACCTTTTTTGTAACACAATAAATGCAAAAGGAATTTAGATTTTCGAAGTTAAGTGGTAAAAACTTCATAAAATGTAAATTAAATAATATATAAGATGGAAAAAATGAAATTTACCAACTTAAGTATCGCATATTTAGATCCCTTTAAATTTGATTTGATGTATATTTTTATGTTAAAAATTCGTATTGGATACAACAGTATCGAAAATAAATAACATACAAACTCATATTTGATCCATAAATACTCATAAATAAGTGCATTACACACTCATCTAGCTGTTATAATCTCAAATTTGATCCAGTAACAGGTTCAAAAATGAGTATGTGATGTTTACAATTTTGAGTACGTAGTCATTGCCAAAGATGAGAATGGGCTTTTCTCAAATTTGAGTATGTTTGCATCGGAGCTATTTTGAGTATGTGACGTATTCAAAAGTGAGTATTTTGTACTCCGTTCTGAATACCGGTTTTTCGCAGTGATGGCTTTTGGCGACAGACCTCGGAATATTGAACCATGATCAAGGGACAAGAACAACACCTGATCTGGTACCCCCTCTCCTAACTTCCACACAACACCAACGAGAGGGCGTTTGAGCCTCCACATATTTAACGTGTCTCGTTCCCCTCTGCATGGCGGATCTTTAGCGGTAGTAGGCTCGAACTCATGACACGAGCCCAGTGAACACACGTTAGCCACGAGTTCGTTACCTTGACCACTAGGCTGCAGCGGCTATATTCCTTAGTTGGGAATCAACGTGTAAAGGAAGCCTCTCTGCTTAAAAAGTTACTTCACTCTATAAATCCAAAATACTATAAAATAAAAAAAAACATTTTACCCGAAAAACAAATTAATAATTTCGCTTCTTGTAAAACCTTTTAAAAAATATTTAGTACTGATATATTGACCTCATGCCAAAAATTTATTGCCAAGAAGGAACTGCACGTCAGAGTTTTACCGCCTAAGTTTTCACGAATTTAAGACAATCTATTTCAGTTTGAACCTATAATTAAACATGTGGTCATACTTTTCAACTTGCAATTCATCGAAAGTTGCTAGCGGCGTGGATTTACACGGAAGTACCAAAATTTATTTCTGTTATTATTCTGAACATTAATATGATCAGAGACGTCTTAATACTTCTTGAGGCCCTGGGCCCCTACGTAAAAGTAGACCCCAGATCCCTACACAAATATAGGCCCCACCTATAACTCATGAAAGTAGACAGAGCATAGTATACGTTGGCAAATACTCGTGCAAACAATAACCTGAAACAAATAAATGTGTTTAACTTACAACCGCACAAACTAGCTTGACCGACTACCGCCTTTTGACAGAATGAAAAATGACCTACTCCTATATATGGACGACGATCATCACATGTACCCAGTTGACATATCGTTCGAAATGCCCAGTTTTTTTTTGAAAAATACAACCGGAAATAACATTTGACCGCTGAAATTATTCGAACCATGATGTTATTATGGCTGAATCGAGAACAAGACGAGGCCCTCATTGAATCCGAGGCACTGGGCCCGGGGCCAGTTGGCCCACGCCTTAAGTGAGTGAGTGAATATTAACGTCGCACTGTTCAGCTACTACATGATGGCTTTTGGCGACGGACCACGTCATTTTGAACCATGGTCAAGTGACGTGAACGACACCTGAGCTAGCACCCTCTCTCCTAACAAACCACACCAACGGGAGGACGTTTCAGCTCTCAACAGATTTAACGTGCATCGCTGCCCTACACGGTGGGTCTTTAGTGGTACTAGGCTCGAGCTCGTGACAAGTTCAGCCACGATCCGATACCTTGACCACTCGGCTACCGCAGCCATTCCCTGCTTTAAGACAAGAGTTTCAAACATAAAGGCTAACTTGGACCAAATAAATAAAGTTTAACTTTAGGTGGGCTGCAAAAAAAAATCAATTTCGAATAATACATTGTAATAAACATAAATAGAAAAACAAGAAAAATTAAATCTTTACGTCCTGACACTCGACGTCTCTTCTCTGCTACTATCTTTCCTATTTCAGGAGAAATTTTTGATTAGTACAGTCGGACCTCTATATAATGAAGTCGTTAAGTCCCTGAAAAAAGTTCGTTGTATGGAAAATTCGTAATATAGAGGTCCATCTTTTAATATAATTTATAAATCACACAAAAAAAATTTAAAATTCATAAACACAAAAATTTAAAAAAGTAATTTTTCACACCTATTTTAAAATTAATATATGTTTATTTTATATATAGTACCTTTAAAAAAAAGACAGAAAGAAAAACAATATCGAATGTGTCCCTGTATTTTCAATATTAAGAAAAGAATTTTGTATTAAAATTAATGAATTTTAAGGACATTTTCTAATTTAAAGCATACAAGTAATATTAAACAGATATATATTTTTGTAACTAGAACACAGGGACACGGGATAACTCTACTGAGTGTGAAAGGGGATATCGGAGATATTTCTAGTGAACTGGACAATGGGGGTTAAATGTTGCACTTCTTAGATGAAACGTTCAGAACTCTATTGGTCTAGGCGAGTTAAGATCTGATAAAACCAGGTCAAGATTTATGACCACCATAAAATGTGTTAAAGAGAGAATAACTTGAAATGTCCAGAAATACTTAAAAAAATACGGAGAGAAAAATTGAATCACAAAAGAAAAAGTACGTTATATAGAAAATGCACTTCGCTGTAGAGAGATTATTTTGCGAAGAAAATCGTGAAATGTTCAAGGTTCCAGGAAAAATTTCGCTGTATAGAAAAATTCGCAATATAGAGGTTCGTTATAAAGAGGTTTGACTGTATATATTATTGTGTGTCGATATACTAGACGGGCAGCAAAAATGTTCGTTGGGGGCCACGAGTTCGACACCCCTGCCTTAAGACGTCTTTGAATGGGATTGGTTGATAGCTTCGAAACGTCGCACTGAGAAGATACTATTCACCGCAGCTAGTATAAGCAACGCCAGTTTGTATGTCGTCATCTATCATTTGAGTCGCGAAATCTGTCGCCAATAGTTTTACTGTGAGGTTAAAACAACAAGTAATATAAAAAAATTAAGCCAATTCCTACTTGTGAGTTAACAAAGAAAATTTTATTTTAGTTATTTTTTATGAAATAATTACAATTTATATAAATAGGTACATACATATGACAGAATCACGATATTAAGAGACAAAATTGTTTTCTCTCCCATATAAAACTAAAAAGAATTCATTAAATGTAATTTTAGTGAACTAATATTTGAAAAAGACTGCATTAACATTAAGTATCATCCATTACATGTTTAAAAAATGTATTTGAACTTGAATGAATGAATAAAAACTATTTTATTATGGATTGAAAATTTGAACAAGATATATAAATATATATATATATATATATATATATATATATATATATATATATATATATATATATATATAGGGTATGGTAGGAATTCAATGAAAAAATAGAATTCTGCTGAAAGCTCAATATTATTGCTACAGAAAAACCTGGACATTTTTCAAAAATTGCAAATGTTAACAAGACAAAGGAAAATCAGACTAAAGATACCCGGATTTTTCCGTATCTTACGACATTTGATTGCTATTTTTCAAGATGAAAAATTTGCTATCGGCGATTTTAAAAACAGCTCCATCACAAACGGGAAAAAAAAGTAACTAAAAATGCTTAGGAGCAGAGAAGATAAAAATCAATTCTGATCTTGTTTGTTTCCTTTTTTCTAAGACAGGAAACAAAATGGCGAAAGAATTTTTGTACCGCCAAGATAGGTGTTCTTTTCCTTTGCAACGTTCTATCAACACGCGACAACGGAAACTATTCCTCCATTGTAATAAGAGTAACTGTGTTAAAGGCATTGCCAAACACTTTTTTTAAAGGAAATAGACAGCCGCAACATACAACTATTTCCAGACCCTTTATAGGAAAGAGAGTGATTTGCCTTCGGTACTTTAATACGGTCATTATAAAATATGTAACCATTATATTTATTTTACTAAAGGTTATAAGAATAAGAATGAATGCGGTACAATACACAATAACGGAAAATCTTTTATATAAAAAAAATAGGAAGCTATTTCGAACTGCATATTTGATCAAATTACAAGAAAAAATATACGATATGATTCACGTTCTTATACAGAAACTTTTCATATATCTGAAAATGATACCATTTATAAACCATCGGCCCCTCTGCATGGTGGGTCTTTAGCGGTACTAGGCTCGAACTCGTAACACGCCGACCACGAGTCTGTTGCCTTGACCACTAGACTACCGCGGCTATGGCGTGATGTGCAAGCTACGGTAATGGAGGAGGAAGTGTTTTCTACACTGCTCAAAACAATTAGGGGAGCAAGCGAAAAAGTGAAGAAAACCGTGTGAGACAGCCACGTATTGGCATACAATGCATAGTACACGCGTATCAATGCGCAATACAGAAAAAAGGCGTAAAAAATTTGGAATTAAGCTTTAATTCTTTGAAAATATGGAAAAAACATGAAAAGATGATTTCGGGCAACAATTTGGTTACATGTAACCGATAAAAAAATACTGTTGAGACATGATGCATGAGTTTTAATAGGGCGTGTGGTCTCCTCGAACAGCTAAGACTGCTGCACACCTGTTTGCCATGGATGCGATGAGGTTATCGACCAGACTTTGGGGAATACTGTTTCACTCCTCAAGAAGTGCAATCTCTAAGTCTCGGACAGTAGCAGGCGGCCTTGGTCGCGCAGCAATGCGTCGTCCGAGAATGTCCCAAACATGCCCGATTGGATTCAGGTCAAGAGCACGCTGGCCATTCCATACGCTGTATTGTTTCAGCTTCAAGCATGTTCTCCACCAGACGAGCAATATGCGGTCGGGCATTATAAGCCTGGAAAACAAAGGAATCTCCAATGGCTCCAGCGTAAGGGATGACATTAGGTCAAAGTATCTCGTCTGCATAAATTCGGCCCGTCAAAGTGCCATTCCGAATGATATGCAGGTCCGTACATCCGCCTATGCTGATTCCACCCCATACCATCCAACCAGCTCTTCTGTATTGTGACCATTCACGAACGAATGCGGGGTTATTTCAAGTGCCCCTGTCCCTCCATACAAGAACACGTCAGGTGTCATACTCTAGACTGAATCGGGACTCGTCTGTAAACAGCACTTGGCTCCAATCATGTTGCTCCCAATCTCGATGTTCAGCAGCCCATCTTCTTCGGGCCGCACGGTGGCGTGGGGTCAACGGAATGCAGACCATTGGCCTACGTGCATAGAGCCCTCCCTCATGAAGCCGATTACGTACTGTTTGGCTGGACACCCTTCATCATGTTGCCAAGAGCAACTGTCTTTGCAGCTGCGTAGCATTCTCTGTTCTGTTTCGACGGGCTGTTAACTGTATATACCGGTCATCAATTGATGTAGTGGCGCGTGGCCGACCTGCTCCTGGTCGACGTCTAACACTTCCTGTTTCTTAGAATCTATTCCACAGCTTTGCAACAACACTTCTGGCGACTTCAACAACGTCCGCGACACTACGTTGTGTTTCCCGGATTCCAGCCTGCCTACAACACGCCATACCATGGATTCCGGTAAATCACGTTGTTGAGACATTCTCAAGTAACCTTGTCTCAAAAAAAAATACTGCGCAATCGAATTTCACAATTACGGCAATAAAACAGACGTTTCTGCAACATCCCTATTTCTGCCCTTATCTCCTTTTTCTGGTTTTTGACGTCATAAACTTTGATTTGCATATAAAGTTTTCTTCTTCCGTTTCCTGGTAGGCTTTACATTATGGATGATTCATTTTATGTTACTTATTGGTATACATCTTTGGTTACTTTTGTTAAATTCATGTGCTCCCCTAATTGTTTTGAGCAGTGTACATGACCGAGATCCAAAACAACAAATGTCATGTAGCTTCAAAGCTTACAGTGACCACCCGGTAGTCAAGTATTCATAGTCGTAGCCATAGTCATAGTCGCGAGTTCGTAACAAGTGTTGGCTCTGTAGCAGGGATGGCGAACATTTATGGATCACCGTGCCATTTTTTCTAAAGAAGTGTTTAATGAGGTGTAGACGTGCCGTCAAATAAATTTTACTTGTGATTATTGGAAAAATAATAAAACTAAGTACTAACAACTCAAAACTCTTTATTTGCTACTAAAAAAATACCTTTTGTACTGTATAGTTGTAATTGTTTTAGCTATACATGTAATTCAAATTATGAAATAACAGTGTAACTTCTAATGTTGCAGATTGGATGACAAATTACTTATATTATATTTGTAAGATGTTACTTTTAGTAAAATGCGTGTCGAATTGGAGTTATCTGCCAAACGGTCTCTAAGCAATTAATTAGTTTTGCTGTGGTTCACTTTTTTGATAAGAGGATTTGTGATTCATTTCAAAATACCGTATTTCCGACGATGTTCTGCATACCAATGTTCCAGAACATAAACACACACACAAATTTGTCACCTTTACTAAATATGTCATATTTCTAGATTCACTAAGTTTGAAATTTTCTACTCTTACTATCTAGCACTTTTTGTTCTTTTGATGAACTAGCCAAGTTAAATAACAGTTAAAAATCGTACGTATTACACAAACAAACTTTAAAATACAGTTGCGTCAACGAAATTGACTATGCTATGCTCAGACAAATCTTGCATCTTAAGCAATTATAGCCCACGACGTAACTAAGGTAAGACTATAACAAACAAGTGTGCTCACCGCCACCCCGCGACCGATCACTCGAGTTTGTTCATAATACTTCATAGTGAACTATATTATTTTGAAATAAAATGAAACCATTTTGAACACTGTCGTACCCAAAATATTGTGTCACGTGCCACTGGTTCGCCATCCCTGCTCTGTAGAGTTATGGGTTCGAATCTTGACGTCGCACAGTGGGCAGTTTTCCCAATCTGGCGCTCGGAAATTTTTTTTATGGCTTTAAAGTCTTCATAACTATATCTAATGATCATAAATCATAGTAATTAATGTAAATTGGGAATTCTTTTCTGTTTTTTACTAACAAGTAAGGTTAAATAGGGTCTTAACTAATTTATGTCCAATTTGAATATGATCAAAAATAAATGATTGCTAAGTGGAACTAGTTTTTAAGCAAGGATCTAAGGATATTAACAGAAGCAGTTATTTACTCGTGGGAGAATATATACAAGAAATAGTGTGGCAAGTAAAAAAAATAAAATTTTGAACAAATACAATCAAACATAACATTGTACATATACAATAAAGGATAATAGGTAGTGTTTAAAAGGACTCGGCACCCTTTGAACATTTTTTTTATATTTATGTATTTAAAAATTACATTTTAGCATTATATATAATGTTTACATAAGAAAATGATACGAGATAAAATTTTGCGCATATCATTCACACAATTTTACAAATTTAAATTCTTTTTAAAAATTTGGAAATTTTTAAAATTTTCCTTTTTTGTGTGTTATTTAATTTTTAGACATGAAATATTTGTAATATTTCTGAGGATGTTTTAAACACCTTTAGGGATCTATTTTACAATCTTAATTAGTTTTGGAGAAAAAGCACAGTAAAATGTTTATTATATATATATATATATTTGCTAAAATTCAACTAAAAGCCTAATGCTTCCCACATTTCAATTTTTTTACAAAAGAAGTATTCCATTTACAGAAAAATGGATCCCTAATTTAGTTTCATGCATTACATATAAGACACAAGGGAAAAAATAGAAGTGATTGATAAATAATTGTGTAAGAAGTAGTATTTTGAATGCAAAAAAACAAACTGAGAAAACCACATTCTTAAGTTTATAATTCTGAAAAAATAATTATTATAAGCTTAAATAAACATAAAGTACCACACTAAATTATTAACTATATATCTTTCTTCAAAATAATAAAATATATAAATCTTACTCCCTTGACAGCCACGCATCATTCGACTTGGAGAAGAGCTTTTCATTTCTATGGCACCTCATCTATTTTTTCCCTACAAACGAGCAGAAATTTTTAAAATTTTTCAAAATTTTAATTGTTTCTGGTTCTCATATTTATCAAAGTCCGTTGTACTCCCAACTAAACTCAAAACAGCATCAATTTTGCGCTTGAGATCTTGCTCTTCATTCCACGCATTAAATAAGGCACGCCGAGTAATGCCATCGACCAACGCTGAAAAAAATCATAACTTACGGAATAGCAGGTAGTAGCAGCTAAATTTGGTATTAAATTAAAGGTCCATATCGTCTCTATGTGGCTTAAGTGATACTGTGATCAATACGTGTCAATCCCAAAAGTTGTACACCAATAAACACAAAAAACCGACATACGTTAGTTGGAGTTACATGCTGTGCTAAATGTTATATTTTAACAATTTTTAATCAAACTTGAACCTAATTTAAAAGTCAAATCAAGAAATTGATTACCCACGGCATGTATTTAAAAAAAAACTCTTAAATATGCAAAATCTTTTTCAGACGAAACGATTGAATTTCTTACTAAAAAATGACGCTCGCAAGTGTTTCTTCTCGTAAAAAGAAACCCGATCTAAACCGCTGGTAGTAGAATATTTCCTTTCGTGTACTGACTAAAACTGTTTACCACATGGCTAGGGAACCTATGAGGACCATAAATAGTGGGCTGTTTTTTTATTTCGCGCAATTTCATTTTTGGACTTTCCGAGCCCCAGATTGAAAAAACTGCCCACTGTGCGTCGCGATGTAGAAGGGTAGATTCACGTTAAGTCTATCGAGGTTTAATGACCCCCCTCGTTGACATGGCGTGGAAGTTGGCACAACGGGGATTTCCCACTGGTTGTGACGTTGGTGTGGTGTGGTAGTTAGGAGAGGGGGTGCCAGCTCAGGTGTCGTCCACGTCACTTGACCATGGTTCAAAATTACGTGGTCCGTCGCCAAAAGCCCTCGTGTAGCTGAACAGTGCGACGTTAATATTCAATCAATCAATCCCACTGGTTGTGTATTAATTTTATAACTGTAAACCTTGCCATCTTTGAAACTGTTGAGTGGGAATGGAGAATAGGTACCGTAAAATCCGCCAGCTGCATTTTTTAATTTTTAGGTATATTCGCTGTATAATGCGCCTCCCCTTTTCCCAAAGAAATGTACACATGTTTTGAAGTCATTTATTCAAGGTATCGTATCAAGTGTTTGACAAAGAAGTATACTTTTAGAACTACAACCCCTTAAGTTCATAAGGAAAGACTCTTCTTTTAAATGAACAGTATTTTAATATACGTTGAGTCTAATTTCTTTCCAATGCTCATCTCTTTTCTTTATTTCTAAAGCTCTCATTTCCATGTCCGGCGTTTCGCTCTCATGTTTGTGTTAAAAGTGCGCCGGATTTCACGGTGCATTTGATGCACATCACTCTAGATCAATCGAATGAGATGTTTAGGAGAAATGAATTGTACTGAGAATGTGTAGATTCTATGATTTGTGTGTAATGTAAATAATTATGAATTATAATTAGTTTCTGTGGAGCCGCAATAAATGGAAAATTATGAATTGTTTTCCCACTGCTTTGATTTGATTTTTCCACACAGATGAGGTCTACTCTTCATTTGACACCACAAGTGGCTTTCGTTTTGCTACTGAGTTGACGTTAATGGGAATAATCAACTCACAAAAATCTAACATCACTTCTATTTCTCAATTCCTACTCTCTATTTGTCCACACTCTCCCTTTATATATATCTTGTTCAAATTTTCAATCGTTATAAAATACTTTTTATTCATCTACTCAAGTTCAAATACATTTTTTTAAACTTGTAGTGGATGACACTTGATGTTAATACAGTTTTCTTAAATATTAATTCTATTTAATTAATGAATAAACAGTAACAAACAAAAATAATAGTTCAACACCATATAAAGGAAAATAACTCGTTGTGTCCCTGCAGCGCAATGGATAGCGCGTTAGAATTCTAATCCAAAGGTCGTGGGTTCAAATCCCACCTGGGAAGACCTAATTTCTGAGAATGTAAAATCTTTTTACTATACAATTTACCGGAATAATAAATTTAATTAATGAATAAATAGCAATAAACAAAAATATAACAGTCCAACATCCTATACAGAAAGGAAAATCGCTTTCTATTTTGCCACTTAATAGTGTGATTCTGTCATATATATAGGGGTTGCGGTAGCCCAGTGGTCAAGGCATCGGATCATGGCAGGTATGTCATGAGCTCAAGCCCAGTACCACTAAAGACCCGCCGTGTAGGGGAGCGATGCACGTTAAATCTGTCGAGAGCTCAAACGTCCTTCCGTTGGTGTGGTGTGGTAGTTAGGATAGGAAGTTGCCTGCTCAGGTGTCGTCGCCATCTCTTGACCCTGGTTCAAAGTGACGAGGCCCGTCACCAAAAGTCCTCATGTAGCTAGCTGAGCAGTGCGACGTTAATATTCACTCACTGTCCTATGCATATTTATATTAATTGTAACTCTATTTAATAAAAAGTAATTAAAATACAATTTTTCTTTGTTGACCTAAGTAGGAAATTTTTTTATCTATATTAATCGTTATTATAAGAAATAAGATTCATGACAAAAACAAAAAGATTGATGCATTGTTCTAAAGAAACTTTGTAAATTTTTCAGGGGTGCCTCAGATCTATTGTTCAAATTGACGTCGAGAAATATATTGTTCTTTGTAACCGATGCTCGTCGCATTCATCGCTTCATTTCGTGAGAGACTTAAGCTATTGTATATTATATGCAGTAGATGAATAGTTGGAAAAGCTGGGGGGGGATGTCATCGCGTCATATTTAATTGAATCGTAGTTTTAGGTCAAGTCGTTCGATTTAACTGACAGCAAATTTTTAAATATCTCTTTAGACTCTTAGGAACGCACGCCTTTATTTTGAACTACTGTCAAATGACGAGGATGACACCTGATCAGGCACCTCCCTCTAATAACTTCCAGATCACACCAACGGAAGGACATTTGAGCCTCAACATATTTAACGTGCAGCAACCCTCTCTTCACGGTGGGTCTTCATTGAAATTAGACAGAACTCATGACATACTAGCCACTAACTAGTCCGTAACCTTGACCACTAGGCTACCATGGCCACAATCGGAATGAACATATTTAACGAAATGAGTTGACCCAACAGATCGATGCATCCAAATTTTAAAAGAAACGAGCCTATTTGTTCATCGTAGGGAACCTCCTCATTGTTTTCATCAGGGGTCAGTAACCTTTTAGCTGTGGCGTGCCAAATCAATCTCCCTAGTGTGATTCCGTGTGCTGCGTGGGACTTTTTTTAAACAATTGGATTCCCGCGATAGTGTATACAGAGTTAGTGAATAGTGGTCAAAAAAGATTCAGAGTTTTATTATACCGGGTGTTTCTAAAAAAATATCGGAGTTTTAACGTTATATATATATATAGTATTCTGTACATATAACATATTAGTATGACTCATACATCGAATGAAAGAGCTATTGAAACAGTTTTGTTTGCTGGCATGTGTGCGCGAAACGTATGCTAATTTTTCCCCTTTCTCACCAATCAACGCGACTCATGAAAAATGGCGACTAGTTAACAGTAAGCGCTTTGTGTTCTCCAGTTTGCAAAGACAGAATCTGCTATTACTGTGCAACGAGCCTTCCGTATTAAGTTTGGTTGTCACCCTTCAAATGATACTAACATTCTTAGGTGGTATCATCAGTTTTTGAAAAAACTGGCTGTCTTTGTAAAGGGAAAAGTACGGGATGACCAAGGCTGTAACTGATTCTGAATATCTTGATAGTCTACAACTATGGCTATTTCCTCAATTGGAAGAAAGTGAACCAAATGATTTCATTTGGCAGCAAGATTGTGCACCGCCTAACTGGTAACTCTCAGTACGCGATTGGTTAAATATCACTGTACCCTACCAATGAATTGGCCGCAAAGAGCCTACCGATAAAGCTTGTATCGCATGGCCTCCACGTTCACCCGATCTGACGCCATGTGACTTTTATCTGTGGGGGTTCATAAAGGATTATGTGAACGTTCCACCGCTAAAAGCCTCGAAAGATGACAGGCAAAAAGCTTTTCTAGTAGAGAATCGCTCCTAGATAATTAATTCTTTAATTTTTCTCTTTCTAATTTTAATTTCTCCGTTTTAGTATTTTTATCTCAATAGTTTTCTCATTTCAATAGTTAAATAAATTTTTTCTCTGAGAAGGGCAGTCTCCGTAAGCTTACTCTACAACCAATAGCAATGCTCAATCCCAATAGCCGAACCCCCATTGATCCTTGGAGTCACTCCTCCAACAAGCCAAACTAACACCACCAGCAATATCGTAGTTTCAAGATAGGGAGCGGAGGATCGATCCAGTCTCCTGTGAAGTTCAACTTACGTTCCTCCACTACCATCTGACCCTCCAGACTTGAGACACAGGATTGAAGAAGTTGCTGCAAGATTCCCACTGAACAAAGTTTGGGAGGAACTCGCCTATGTACTTGATTCGTGCCGTGTGACGAATGGGGCTCACATTGAACATTTGTAAACTTGTAGGTGAAACTGTTTCAGTTGCTCTTTCATTCAGTGTATGTATTATACTTGTAACTTATATGTGATAAATACTATAAAGTGTTAAAACTCCGATATATATATATATATATACATATATATATATATTCTTTTAGGAACACCCAGTATATTAATTTTGCGCATCGTATAATAATATTTCTTAAGGTATCCGAACACGTTCAGAGAGTACTTTTTGACAAAACATATTTAAACATATAAAGGCTTTTTTAGGATTCAATACCAATAAATACTAATATTTAATCAACAATATTTAAAATAAATTGCCGGAATTTCATAAAAATCACAATTATATGTGAAATTTTAGCAATATTTTTGTAAAACTTCAAAGCAATTAGAGAAAAAAGTAATAAACTTATATTAGTAAAAGAATTACCAAAACAATCTACAGGCATTTATCTAGAGAATGTACTAAAATTTTAATGTTTTATTAAAATTTGAAACTTTTAGAGATGATTGAGTAAACGTTATAAGAAAAATAACGCCTTTATGAGACCATTATTTAAATAACATGCCCTAACTCAAATAATATTCATACTATAAGAAATATTTTAGTACATTCTCTAGAAAACAGCATGAATATCAGGTGCAAAAAGTTTTATAGAAATACATTTGTAATTTTTTTGTGTGATCAGACTCGCCATGATAGATTTCGAACAATTTAAATGCCCACTTCTGGTAGATTAAAGGCCCACTTCTTCCGGTTTTTCTAACTTAATAAAATTTATTGTAACTTGGTCTCTAAGAAGCATAGAATCAAAACAAAGTATGTTTTGTAAAGCCAAAATATAGATGCATTAAATAAAATAGAAAACAAAAATATCGGTCTTGTCCTAATTCGGTCATTTTCAACGTGTTCGGATACCTTAACATGAAAATAAATAGCGTAAAATATAACTACTTTTAGACAAAAATTTTAAAAAATTAAAATTGTACATATATTATGTATTTTTAAACATATTTATATTAAAATAAGAAATGGAAAAAGTAAAATATAAATAGTTCGCTTAATTATAGCTAAATGAAAAGATAAATAAAAATTTCAATGTGAATCTAGCGCTTGCACCGTTCTACTTTCATATCACAGTATCAGGGAGTATAATTGTGAATTTCAATTTGATACGATTCTAAGCATTCAGTTGTGAAACAATTTCTTTGCGGACTCGAAATTTTTTTCATGTAAGGAAAGATTTTTTGATTGTATATGTAGAAACAAAAGCGGAAAGCAGGTTACACATGCAATTTTCTTTCTTCAAACTATTAAATCTCTTCAGCAATGGCCTTCAATAATTTACAAAATAGCTGCAAATTTATCTTTAGAGTTATGTTTCACAGATTTTTTTCGTAATTCTGGAGAATGTCAACTAAGGTCTTTTACAAATTTATCAACGTCCATTCACTTAAAAACTGACAAATTTGTTGATTAGTGCAGAGTGCCATTGAGAATTGTACCTCGTGTTATAGGTTACCGATCCCCGGTATACATCAACAAAACTGCAATGATAACAGCCAATACGTAAAACTCAAGATTTTCTTCAAAAATGGATAATTATTTAATAATTATACAAAAATACAAAATACAGTCGAACCTCTATATTGCGAATTTTTCTAAATAGCGAACTTTTTTCTGGAACCTTGAACATTTCACGATTTTCTTCGTACAATAACCTCCCTATAGCGAAGTGCATTTTCTATACAACGAACTTTTTTTCCGGGATTTAGCGAGTTTGTTATGTAGTGGTCCGACTGTATATTAAAGTATAATATGTAAGAATATGAAAGGGAAAAACAATGATAAATCATTATACAACTTATTTGTCTTTTAAAAGAAATAAACCCTTTCCTGACTAAGGAAAAAATTTTCCCTCATTTTAAAATGGCTGATTGTAGTATTGAATTAAAATCTTATCTACTTCTTTTATAAACTCAAACTCAACGGCGCCACAGCCCATAAGGGCTGGAATCTAATGTATTTTGCATGAGCAGATGTCCTAATTGGTCAGTCTGAAGCGAGACCACCAGTGTTTGAGTCCAAAAGGAAGCTTGGTACTCATTTATCGACCCACTGCAATAGGAATGGAAGGCTGAATCGACCTTGCTCATCCCGGGAATAGAACCCGGACCTGTGGTGTGGAAACGCAAAAGCTTCCACTCGACCCTGGGCATTAACTTTTATACAGAATGTCAAAATAGAACGTAAGCCGAACACAATTCTGTAAACGGGAACGCATATTGAAAACAAAAATGAGCTTTGAAATCCATTGGTGCCAGTGCTAAGACATTCACAGGCTGTATTCTATTATGTAATTCTCACACCTAATTTTATAATGATGCAGCAAAGGGCTAAGAGATAAGCTGAACCCATGTAATCACCCAGTTTTTCATGAAAGGAGTTTGAGCTTCCCTGCGGGAAGTAGGCACTCCAATAATCCATCAACTTATATATTCTATTATTTCTATTTATTGTAGTGTAATCACTTTAAATAACTGTTTTCTCGCCTAACTTTAAGGTGTGCCCGCGCGTGATTAATTGGTACTGTTCTTCTGTGAAGCAACACAGGGGCTTTTGCCGACAGTCCTCGCAATTTTGAAAAATCAAGTGACGAGGCTGAAAGTCTCAAGCAATACCTCACTCTCCAAACTTCCACACCACGCCAACGTGAGAGTGAGTGAATATTAATGTCACACTAATCAACTACTCGAGGGTTTTCGGCGACGGACCTCGTCATTTTGAACCATGGTCAAGTGACGAGGACGACATCTTAGCTGGCAGCCCTCTCCAAACTATCACACCAACGGGTGGACGTTTGAGCTCTAGACAGATTTAACGTGCATCACTCCCCTACACGGCGGGTCTTTAGTGGTACTGGGCTCGAACTCATGACAGGCCTGCCCCTATCCGATATCTTGACAGCTGAGCTACCGCAGCCTTACGCTAACGTGAGAACGTTAAGCCTTGACGCATTTAACGTACGTCAGCATCTCTACACCAAGTATCTGCAGTACACAACAGGGTTCGAGTCCCTCTTTTTTGCGTGACAACTATGTATTAAATTGTTTAATGTCGCCCATCCGGTATAGTGGTTAGCGACGCTGACTGCTGTGCCGTAAGAACTGGGTTCGAATCCTGGAGGAGAGATGGATGTTTGCAAGTGTTAGTGCCTTTGCGGCATGGGGGGGTGCTCTAAATAGCCGTCGAGCCGCAAGTCCTCTTGCTTGATTTGTGGAAAGAGAAGGGAAATGGGAGGCTCCTGACCATTCCCCAGGGTGTTCTCCCTCAAAGTTAGGGTGGAATCAAGCTAAATCGTACTGTCTCCTGTATGGTGCTCAAGGCCACGGTCGATGACAGGCGTACATGTAGCCCCTTGCCATGATGATCGATCTGGCTACGTCAGTCAGGTGGCGTTAGCAATAACAACAACAACAAATTGTAGGATAAACCAGGGCTTCAAACCGGAAAAAAAAATATCAGTTTTTTTTCCGGTTTCATATATCTTCAGTCGTTTTGTTACTCTAACCAACTTATTAATATTTTCTAATTTAACGTCAGACATATAAATATCCTCATTTCATATACATTGCTTCTCGACTTCCTGTTTTGATGTTCGCTAGTACTTTTCTGTTTCACTTTCGCATGAAACTACTTGTAAAGGGTGTTTTTTTAGAGGTATAGAACTTTAAATTGCAATAAAACAACGATGTATTATTCGATTGACATGAATTCTTTTATTCGAGAGATAATCTTGTGGCATTACATTTTAAATATGATTTCTGGCATAGGACTGCCATGGCTGGCTCGGATGTAGTCCAATCTGGACGTCCAATTTTCGATGACTTTTTCCAACATTTGTGGCCGTATATCGGCAATAACACGGCGAATGTTGTCTTCCGTTGCGTTTGTGGCTTATCCGCATAGACCAATGACTTTACATAGCCCTACAGAAAATAGTCTAGCGGTGTTAAATCACAAGATCTTTGGAGGCCAATTCACAGGTCCAGAACGTGAAATTAGGCGGTCACCAAACGTGTCTTTCAATAAATCGATTGTGGCACGAGCTGTGTGACATGTTGCGCCGTCTTGTTGGAACCACAGCTCCTGGACATCATGATTGTTCAATTCAGGAATGAAAAAGTTAGTAATCATGGCTCTATACCTATCACCATTGACTGTAACGTTGTGGCCTTCATCGTTTTTTAAGAAGGATTCCACCAGCCCATAAAGCGCACCAAAAAGTCAGTTTTTCTGGATGTAATGGTATTTCGACATACACTTGTTGTGGATTAGCTTCACTCCAAATGCGGCAGTTTTGTTTGTTGACGTAGCTATTCAACCAGAAGTGCGCTTCATCGATAAACAAAATTCGCTTATGAAAATCGCGCGCGCGACCATTATTTTCGAAATAAAATTGCACAATTTGAAAGCGTTGTTCAGGCGTGTGTGTGTGTGTGTGTGTGTGTGTGTGTCTATTCAATGATGAATAGCCAAACCAAACTGAGAATAAATCACTTGACAGCTGTTAAATCAGTCGCCATCTTGGAAAGTAATGCCAACTTAAACTTCTATACCTGGAAAAAAAACACTCTGTAGAAGGCATATATTTAATTCAATTGAATGAACTAGATGATTTTTTAAGAAAATTTTTTATCTGGATTATATTTTTCGCATCTCAGCATGCGATCATCCACGGATGTTTGTATAGACTGTCTATAGATAGATAAACCATAAACTTAGTTGTCAAATGAGATTTTGATGATGGACAACAACGCCTGTGCAAGCCGATCTATGCTCACTTCTCGTATCGTACATGCAAGTTAATTGCATCAAATCACATAGTGTAGCCATTTAAAAAAAGAATAAAATCTTCTAACTTTTGATCGCGAACTATATTTTTTGAATATGATAGAATTATACTTTTTTAGTAGAAATAAAAATACACATAAAATAAAATTATTCATTCGAAACTGAACCGAAAACCGAGTACCGTTATTTTTGATAGAACGAAAACCGGAACTGAACTGTTATATCTATATACACTGGCCTCAAAAAGTTAAGGTACAACCGGGTTTTTGTGTCTAATTTGCAAATGAATGAATGTAGAAACAAAAAATTTGGAGGATATGTGCATTAAATAGTTTTTTATTGAATGCGTCATAGAAATTTGTATAAGTGTATTGCAAAAACGATTTATAACAAAAAAAGCAATCTCTGCGGAAAAGTCCATTCTTGGAGAAAACAGCACATCACAGTGTTATGTGGTAAATGGCATAAAAACAATACAAAAATGGGTTCTAATAAGGAATGTGTCCACCCCTAACTTGAATGCATTGGCGGCATCGATTTCCCATGCTGTTTATTAAGTTGTCGGACACCGGAATAGGAAGCGAAGACCAGACACAGAGTAAGCCTTGTTTCAGCTCATGTAACGACCTTGGAGGAGGATTTAAAGCAGCAACCTCTCTACCAAGATAGTCCCAAAGATGTTCTATCGGATTCAGGTCTGGAGATCTAGCTGTCCATTCCATTCGTTCCAAACCGTGATCCTCCAGATACTCCTCAACAATCCCAGCTCGGTGTGGTCGTGCATTATCATCCATCAGAATGAAGTCGTTACCAATAGCAGCAGCATATGGGCGGACATATGGATCAAGGATCTCATACCGATATCTAAGACCAGTTACGGTTCCTCCATGGAACACATGCAGGTCAGTGTGGCCACCGAGCGAGATCCCTGCCCAAACCAGGATTCCACCACCTCTATAACTGTGTCTTTCAACAGTGTTGGATTGATGGTATCTAGTGCGCTGTTCCCTCCAGATCAGCAGACGCCCTGAATCACTCTCCATTGTAAATCTGGACTCGTCTGTGAACAGCACAGAAGCCCATTGTTGCTGCGTCCAAGAAACATGTTCTCTTGCCCAGCATAAGCGGTTCCTTCGCTGTCGTCCGTTGAGGGGAACGCACACAACTGGTCTTCTTGCATACAGACCTGCATTGTGAAGACGATTTCGCACCGTAGTAGCGGAGATTCTTCTTCCTGATGCTTGAAAGTGGTCTGCAACGAGCTGCGGTACAGTAGTGGTTCTTCTCCTTCGTGCCGAAAGAGCTAGAAAACGGTCTTCTGCAGGTGTTGTAGCTCGTGGTCGGCCTGGAACAGGTCTTCTGGACACAGAATCTTCGGATTGGTATTGATCCCAAAGTCGCTGAACAACACTACGAGACACATCGAGACGTCTAGCAACATGAGCCTGCGACAATCCCATTTCCATCCATCCAACTGCCCGCCACCTTAACGAATTGGGTAAACGACGTCTCTGAGACATTTTCTAAACTCTATTGACTATTGTCACCGAAACTGCCAACAACTGTTGAAAATCAACACAACTTACACACAAAAGTACGAAAGCTTGATATTTGCATATTTTTCTCTCACTCATAAATATACGTTCTTTTCTATAAAATAAAAGTTGTAGCAATCGTTTTTGCATTAATGTTTTTAAAGTTCGTTATTATCATTCATGTAAACTATGCATTTTATTATTACTGCCATTTTTTTATGGTGAGCTTCGAGAAACATGTTGTACCTTAACTTTTTGAGGCCAGTGTACAATCAAACCTCAAAATAACGAACCTCTATATTGCGAATTTTTCTACATAGCGAACTTTTTCCTGGAACCTTGAACATGTCATGATTTCTTCGTAAAATAACCTGTACAGCGAAGTGCATTTTCTGTATAACGAACTTTTTTTGTGATTCAATTTTTTCACTCCCTGTATTCTGGAGTATTTCTGGACATTTCAAGTTTTTCACTCTTTAATACATTTTATGGTGGTCATAAATCTTGAACTGGTTTTATTAGATCCTAACTCGCCGAGAACAATATCGTTCTGGACGTTTCATCCAAGTGCAGCCTTTAACCCCCCTCATTATCCAATTCACTAGAAACATCTTCGATATCCCCTCTCACACTCAGTGGAATTGTCCCGTGTCCCCGTGTTCTAGTTATAAAATGATCTATGTTTGATATTACTTGTAAGCTTTAAATTAGAAAATGTCCTTAAAACTCATTAATTTTAATATAAAATTATTTTCTTAACATTGAAAATACAGTGACACATTCGATATTGTTTTTTCTTGTTTTCCTAGCAGTTTTTCTTTCTTTTTTTGTGGGTAAGATATATAAAATAAATAGATATTAATTTTTACAAAAAGGTATGAATAATTAATTTTCTTAATATATAGTGTTTATAAATTTGAAATTTGTTTCATGTGGTTTATTAAGTATATATATTTCAAAGATGAACCTTTATATAACGAATTTTCCATGTAACGAACTTTTTTCCAGTATTTAGCGACTTCGTTATACAGAAGTCCAACTGTATTTAGTTGAACTGGAATGAGAAAAAAGTTACGGATCAAAGTCCTGGAATAAACCAAGTCCGATCGAATTTGGAAATTATTGTTGACTGTATGATGTTATTGCCATTTCAAAACTAAGTGGAAATCGAGACACATGCTGTGTAAAGGCTTCAAAAGATAATTTTATTTCAGGAAAAATCACACTCACACTGAAAAGAAAATTGTCACACATATTCGCAATTACGTTAAGACATAATTTATTCGCTTTGTCCAAAATTATTCTATGTGACCACACGTAAGTGACCACACATGTCAAAGCATGCGGCGCTAATCAATCCACTTTCATCTCACTGAACATGAGCTACGGATTGCGAAACAGATTACGGTATAATCGAAAAGGAGTATTTCCTTGACTGGAGGTTTGTCTTCTGAATTTAAATGGGTTCATATCACCAGCCCTGAATGCAGATAGGCATGCACACAAACAAAAACAAGCAAAAAAACCTCGCTGCCAATTTCATCCCGGTAGACTGGATTTGTTTTATACTCAAAAGGAACTTCTAATTGAGTTTCGTTCATTTATACTTAATTGATTTCGGGGAAAAAAAGTTTTTTTTCTAATTTATCTTTCCAGCAAAGGCACTTTCACCTGTGAGGGTGGTTACTTAAGCGGGTATCGATTGAACTCTAGAAATAACGTACTTCGTCGATTTTTCTAAGAAAACCTTTCTGTGTTTGTGATCCATCCAGTGGAAGTGGATTTTCACGGCTTCTTTTGTTCTCGCTTTCACGACTCGGGGGAGAGATTATTTTCGTAAATTCAACCGTTTGTTAAACTTTTTATTTAATTCCGTACGGAATTGTGAATCTTACACTAATTAGGTGGACCGATATGGCACATAATTAAATTAAATTCGATAAAAGCTGTCTATTTTCACGGAAAATACATAGCTAATGTCTTAAAGTGGAATTTTAAGTTTATTTTTAGAGTTACTATAGTTATTTTTCCAGAATTATAAAAACTTTCAAAGTGTTTTTCTCTGTGTTTTTTCGATACATAAGTGCATTGAAAATGCTGATCCTTCCACAATTATTTACCAATCACTTCCATTTTTTTCTTGTACGTTATATATAAAGTATGTAACAAAATTAGGGATCCATTTTACTGTAAACTAAATATTTTTTTAAAAAAAAAATTATATAAAATGTAGCAGATATTGGCTTTTTTGTTGAATTTTAGCATGCATGTCAACATTTTATTTTTTTCTCCCAAAACTAATTAAGTTAGTGTAAAATTGATCCCTAAAAAGTTGTTTAAAACTTCCTCATGAATATTACAAAAAAAATTCAGGTCAAAATATTAATAAATTCAAAAGGAGTAAAATTTTAAACTTTTACAAATTTTCTTTAAAAAATTTTAATTTCTAAAATTATGGGAATTTGTACAAAATTTCGTCTCGATTCATTCTTTTTTAATAGAAACATTACATGAAATGCTAAAATATAATTTTAATTACATAATTAAAATAAATTGTTTAAAGGGTACAGAATCCCCTTAAATATGACAGAGCTATGAAGTGGAATTGTGACATGGAGTGTACTAATATAAAATAATATTTCATATTTCTTACAATGAATTTGCTATAAAAACAATTTAACTATGGAGCAGCTATGTATATTTACCGATAGTAATCGACGATTATACATTGAGAACTTGAAGTTGTAATAAAAGATAATCACCGTGTATGTTTTAAAAATAATTCTAAGTGCAATAACTTTTTCCTACTTAAATATATTGATACGGATTCAAAAAGTACTGAAATTCACGTTTATATCAATGATATATTTCTGTCAGTGAGAGAAATAATTTTAGCAAGTACAATAATAATAAAAGTAATTTTGAATCACCCTTTTCGTGTACATAAAATAAATTGAGGAAATGACAAACAATTTTTCTATAAGCAAAAATAAGTTCTCCAGATAAATACAAATCCAAGAATAAAAAGCGTTTCTTGAATGGGCCTCATTAAAGAATTCTTGTGTCGAGAGAGCAATGAATCGTTAAAAACCGTCCCCTCTACTTAAATTTTTTTGGAACGACGGAAAATGCTTTTAACGAGAGTGAGGACACACAAACTTTTGCAAACAACGAAACCCTTTTCCTTACAAATGTCAAGAAATCAAATGCAAAAAAATAATTTTTGTTTTCCTTTAAGCATAAAAAAAATTACCCAACACTATTTCATTCTACTTTTTGCCAATTTCTTCTATTATAGTTCTCACTATATATGTATATATGTGTGTGTGAATGATTATATGTATGTATATGAGTATATATATACATATGTATATATATATGTAAGGATAATTAAATTAGATTAAAAATTAAATTCCCTATCTAGCACTTGACTCCATCTTTCTCCGTTCTCATATTCAAGTATCAAACTAATTGCCCATTTATTTCTTCCGAACATATGGCCTAGCCAATAAACATGTCTAATTCTAGATCGTTAGATTTAATAGTCAACATATGTCAGCATTAACTTGCAAGCACCATCTTCAAAGCAGCGACACTTACCAGATGTTTTTCACGTGTTATTCACGTGAAACCCCCACCATGGCGTGTTTTTTACTCCCTGCTCTTAGCGTCAGAACTGATGTTGACACGATGGAATAAAGATCTCTTTTTTTTTATAACTTTAATCTGATTCTGTCTTTAAAATCATGACATATATATATATATATATATATATATATATATATATATATATATATATATATATATGTATAAATATATATATTCATTTTATACTTTTGTTAAGTGCTACATTTCAGCCATTCACATGCATTGAATCTGCATTAGGGTCCAGAATCTGGCAATAACTTATTTATTGCACTCAGATTTAGCGCGGGCTCTGCATTTTTAAGTGCAATTTTTAGGTAAGTTACCTCTATCTTGTAATGGATTTAGATATTCCTATCCATTACTTTCAATAGGTTTTTGCTCAGTGTTATTTACATAAAGGGGGAAGGTTGGCTGGCCAAAAACATGTTCAACCCCACTTTTATATAAATTATTTTATATATTAGCTGTCCTAAGTCAGCAATGTTTATAATTCTGCAGCATCCATTTTATAATTTTTAATCTCGGTTGCTCATGTGTCCTTCATTGTGTGATTTTCCTACTGTCTATGTGTTTTTCGAATGTGATTGTTGCATGTTTATCTCTTGTTTGTAGAGAATAAGACTATATTGTATATATATATATATATATATATATATCTTGTTCAAGTTTTCAATAGTTAATAAAATACCTTTTATTCATTCACTCAAGTACAAATACATTTTCTAAAACTTGTAGTGAATTAACTTGTGATGTTTTAATACATTTTTTCAAACATTAATTCATTAATTTTTTTAACTGATTAATAGTCCAACACCATAATACAAACAAAAACAAAATAATAGTCCAACACCCTGTATAAGAAGCAAAATCACTCGATGTGTCCCAGTAGCGCAATGGATCGCGCGCGCGCGTGTTGGACTTCTAATCCTAAGGTCGTGGATTCGAATCCCACCTGGTATAGCCTAATTTCTGAGAATGTGATTTCTTTTTACAACACTATTTTATTGGAATAATTAAATTTAATTGAGGAATAAATGGTAATAAAAAAAAATAATAGTCCAACACCCTATATAGAAAGAAAAATGGTAAATTGCAAGGAAATTCGCTTTTTTTTTGCTACTTAATATTGTGACTCTGTCATATGAATATACATATATATATATTTTGTAACCAATAAAAAAATAGCTCAAATGAAAATTTTAGCTACTTTTTAGAAAAATTTTTGAAGTGAAACTTTTTTGGGCTCGAGAGTAAATGAGAAAATTGCCCAGTTTTGCGTAACAGTGAAAAAGCGAACGGAAGTAGTGTCCCCCCCTCATCCCCCGAATCGTCGCCATGGTAAGGATAGAACCAGAGGAGGAAAAGGGGGAGCGGAGACACTGCGTGACTTGTGTCATATGGGTGAAAAGTTGGATAATTGTCCACGTCTCCGACTGGTCAACTTGTCCACCTTCCGATTAGGGGTCCTTTTCCCCTGACCCGGAATATTATTAGCGGTCGTATCAGTTGCAGTGTGAGCATTACGGTGTAGACAAAACAGCTTTCGCAGCAAAAGCGTGCCTTTTTGAAATTTTCCCCTATCACCACCACATGACCATCAAAAACGTTTCTATTATATACCTAATCTATAAAAGAAAACTGAGAGGCATATAGCAATTTTCATTTGGCTTTGTTAAAGGTGCTCTCAACTACTCATACAAAAAACGCATTCTTTCGCACAGATGTGTCACTAACGGGTCTGGTTCGGTGGTAATCGGTTTCCCTTCGGCAAGGTTCGGGTCGGCACGTGGCCTTGGATCCCGCACGTGGTTTTTTGCAGGAGAGAGAAAAATTAATTCACCTCGATTTCGCCACGATGGAAAGAGAAGACATTCAAAATCGTCCTTGTGTTTCGGTTAAAGGGATTTATTGACATGTCTCCGCAAAAGTATCTACGATGCGGGTTTTTTTTCTATTTTTAGCTACAGACTGCGAAATCTAAGAGCAAACACCTGCCTTGATTCGTCTTTGGATAATTAGAAGAAAGAGTAATATGTTTTTCACCTTCTCATACACGTTTCGTAGCTCACTGATGTTCTCTTTCTCCAGAATGGAATGACTCGAGAAAAGAAGAATGTTTCGAGGCATATTTCAGAAGATTTGTATGTTAATTGATTTCGGTCGATGTCTCCCACTATACATTTGAATCTGCATTTCAGTTATAAATAGAAAGCTGGGAGGGGGAGTAGCGAAATTGTTTAATGAGGATTCAACACACCTCAAAATTAATTTCAAATTTTATAGGTTTCTAGCTCCTATACCCATTCTTCGCACGGATGAATTAAAAAAATACAGATTGAAGGGAAAACAATTTTTTTATGTGTTAAATTTAACGGAATTGCAAATTAAACACACACAAAAAAAAGGATTTTTTTAACAAAAACAGTTTTTTTAGCTCAACAAAAATTCAGATTTGCCAAATTCGAAATCTGTAGGTATAACAGTTGAAAAAAGGGATTTTTTTTTAAGTCTATAACGCCTTCATGCGGATTGACTTTTGAAAACCCTCTTATCAGATATCTGCTCAGCAAGTTAAATGTTTTCTAAATTTCAAGTTTATAGGTTTAGTAATTCATAAAAAGGAATTTTTTATTTATAAAACACCTTCGTAATTCCTCTTGGATGTCAATTTTCGCGAAAGCCTCTCTTAGAGGATCTCTACTCCATGAAAGAAGCATGCTAACTAAATTTCAAGTCCAGGTTTAATAGTTCGAAAAAAAACCCTTTTATCTAATACACCCTTCTTTCCCTCGCAACCCCCTTGGGGTTCAATTTTCGTAAATGCTTTTGTAGCAGTTCTCTACTCCTTGAAAGAATATACCAGCCAAATTTCAAATCTGAAGATTTAATAGTTAAAAAAACGTGAATATTTATATATAACGGCACGTAGGGGGTTGATTTTGGTAAAACCCTTTCTTAGAGGATCTTTACTCAATAAAAGGAACATGCCTGCCAAATTTCAAGTAGGTGTAATAGTCCAAAAACGGGAATGTATTTATCTATACCGCCCCTTAAGCTCACGCGCCACCCTTTGGGGGTCGATTTTCGCAAAACCAGTTCTTAGAGGAACTCTATTTCAAAAAAGGAATTGGCCTATCAAATTTCAAATTCTGTAAGTCTAATATTTCAAAAACGGAATATTTATCTTTAACGTCCCTTAATCCGCCGCAACGCACCTTGGGGGGTCGATTTTCGCAAAACGTACTTTTTAGCAGTTCTCGACTCCATGAAAGAGATTTGAGTATTTAGTTCCATTAATCGTGAAAAAGTCTTCATATGAGACAACGCCTTTCTTCTCATGCAACGATTCCAGTCCATGCAATCGTTGCGATATTTTTCCGCGAGAGCTTGCAATATATATATATATATATATATATATATATATATATATATATATATATATATATATATATATATATATATATATATATATTTGCAAATTTGTCTTTATACTGTGTGCCTACTTCCTACTTTTAGTTATCTTAGGTTTATAACTATATGACTATTTTTATATTTTTTGTTTATATGTATATGTATATGTGTGTATAATTTTATATATATGTGTATGTATATGTATATGTGATTATATATTAAAAATTCTTATATTGGATTATATATATATATATATATATATATATATATATATATATATATATATATATATATATATATATATATAAGGTACTATCTTAACCGTATTGCCGACATTATATGATACGAAGCACACGGTTTCCAATTCAGCGCGTGCGACACATGTGAAATCGGGGTTGCCAACTTGGCGAGTTATCTTGAATTCTGGCATTGCTGCGATAGTACGGAATAAATTTATTTCCACATCACGAAGAATTTTTTTTTCATAGAGAGAAACACAAGATGCATTCTAAAGAATAACATGGTAGAAATACATGAATGTTTTCAATATATGCGTTTGACAAATATTTGTAAAGGGAAAAATGAATCAATTATATAAAGTAACACAATATATGCTTTAAAAGGAATGGAAATAAGTAGGAGAACTTTTGGGTACTTCTCGGTTAAACGGATTGTGAAGCCAAACACTGTAATACATTGAAAAGTATGCCATGTTCACACTCGTACCGGTTGTTAATATCATATAAATAAATCTTCATAAATTCCCTTTATTATTCAACTTTTTATCCTTGTGTATGCAGTAAAATTATCTTAACAGATAATATCGCCAAAGTACGTATTGGTGACGATTCGGAAGAGTAATGGCTAACCCATGATTCTTAGAACTGATAAGTACCAGAATTTGTTATATTGTTATTCTTAATATTACCCCATTTATATCTAAAAAATATGGAAGGAACTTCAAAGACACATCATTTATAAAAAACAGGCTTTACATCTGCATAAATACATATGCAAGCATCCACCTTCAAATGTCACGCTCACCTTTGTTATTTAAATTTTCTAAGTCATTTTTATCCAATTGTTAAAGTTTCTGTTGCAAATTAAATTAAATCACGGATAGATTTTTATCTTACAAACCCAAAGAATGCATTCATCTCAAATGAAAATTTAGAATTATTCGTCCGCACAAACCGTCTTCCGACATCATCAACGACCAGCTACAATGAGGCCAAAAGAATCCTACCACTGGAAACTCTTAACATGTAAGAGAAGAAAAGCACACCGCATTGTCGGTATTTTAAACGTTCGGTCACGAAACCTTTCGTGTTTAGCACTTTTTAATACTGAGTAATTACATTTCCCGCCTTTCACGTAATAAATTTTGACGAATATAAATGAAATACAAAAAATTAACAGAAGTAAAGTGAATTAGTCCGTATAATATGGTAACCACCCATTGTTGTTATCAAGCTATATAAGATAATAACAGTTTAAATTTATTTTCGGAAAGTGCAGATTATATTTCCTATTTCTATAATACTATTATTTTGTAAAGTTGTCTTAATCACATAAAAAGCCACCAGTACAAAAGACTCATTCAAATACAGTCGAACCTCTATATTGCGAATTTTCCTATATAACGAGTTTTTTCCTGGAACCAAGAACATTTCACGATTTTCTTCGTAAAATAACCTCCCTATAGTGAAGTGCATTTTCTATGCAACGAACTTTTTCTTTTGTAATTCAATCTTTTTTCCTCTCTATTTTGGAAGAACTTCTGGACATTTCAAGTTGTTCTCTCTTTTAATACATTTTATGGTGGTCATAAATCTTGAATTGGTTTTATACGTCCCTAACTCACCGAGAGCAATGAAATTATGGAAGTTTCACCCAAGACGTACAACCTTTAACCCCCATTGTGCAGTTCGCTAGAAACATCTTCGATATCCCCTTTCACCCTCAGTGGAGCTCTAGTTATAAAATAATGTATGTTTAAAATTACTTGTATGCTTTAAATTAGAAAATGTCTTTAAAATCCATTAATTTTACTCAAAATTATTTTCTTAATGTTAAAAATGCATTGTATTGTTCCTCGACGTTCTTTTTTCTTGTTTTCCTAGCAGTTTTTTTTATGGGTAAGTTTTTTTGGGATTTAGCGACTTCTTTATATAGAGGTCCAACTGTATTTAAAACACGCTTTAACAGAACATTACATTTAAGAAACACGTTTAATCAAAACATTACAATTAAAACACGTTTTAACAGAACATTACAATTAAAACACGCTTAAATAGAACATTACATTTAAAACACGCTTTAACAGAACATTACATTTAAAACACGCGCGCGTATTAACAGAACTTTACATTTAAATCACGTTTACAGAAAGAGTTAAAAGTATTTTGTATAATCCGCAAATGTTTTTCGCAATTCCCTAAAAAAAATATGAAACAGCTTGTCCATTTTGCATATTTTACCCATTCTTTAGAAATGAATGTGAAAAATGATTTTATAATGTTGATCTCATCGTAATATAACGCTTCACAACAATACTTTATTCATCATTATTTTAATAAAGAAATGTCATCAAAGTCATCTTTATTTTTTCTTTATTCCTCCATATTATTAATTGAAGTAAGATAAAATATTTCAATGACAATAGTAATATGCTGTCTTACTGTTAAAATATTCCAAGATCTGTCTTCCCATAATTTAATTTGGAATAAATAAGATAAAATATTACTATAGAACAAGATTTCTATCTTATCATAATCTTCAACCACATTATTCAACTATAACAATATTGTATTTAACCCTAATTTATTGATGGTAAAATAGAACAGAATAATTCATACGGGAAACACATTAAAATGCAGAAAAATAAAATATTGGCATTACAAACTAATCTAGAATCTGAGAATTATTATTTGAAAAGTAGAATGCAAAATAATTTCAACAATCTTGCTTTTAAAGAAATGTTATCGTGAAATTTTGGGAGTTGATGCTGGGTTAATAGAAGACATTGAATTTCTATATGTGTTCAAAATAATTGCTTATGGTTTACCGATGTTATACAAACTATAAAAGAATAAATTAAATTTAATACTGCTTATTAACAAGAGAAGACATCCGAGACACATTGTTAGTCGACATTCTAAAGAAAGATTAACAGTATGGAATAACAACACAGTGTTGTGCCGTGAGTGAGTGAGTTAATATTAACGTCGCACTGTTCAGCTACACGAGGGCTTTTGGCGACGGACCACGTAATTTTGAACCATGGTCAAGTGACGTGGACGACACCTGAGCTGGCACCCCCCTCTCCTAACTACCACACCAACGGGAGGGCGTTTCAGCTCTCGACAGATTTAACGTGCATCGCTGCCCTACACGGCGGGTCTTTAGTGGTACTGGGATCGAACTCATGACATGCCTGTCATGGTTGGATACCTTAACCACTGGGCTACCGCAGCCCCCAGTGTTGTGCCAAATGACAACAAAGAAATTAACAGTTTAATCAGTTCGCTTCACTTCATGTTGCCACAAAGTAATTTATAGATTTATTAATTTGTATCAATAAGACAGAAGTTCTAAACTACATTTTTACACACACACCCATATCCAGACACTCGCATTCGATCCCTTGGAGTGTTAGGGTCGACTCCCAAATAAATCATCCATATTTTTTCACACGCAATGAATAAATGGAAATATAATTTTGTATTCCTTCAGAAATGGAAATCTCCTAAATGTGCACTTGAAAGACTTCGAGAAATATCGACCGCACGATAGAGAAGTTTGTGAATAATGGGTTTCCCCATGATAGAACGTAAACAAATCAATAGGAATGAATCACTGAATTTGCACATCGTCAATACAAAACAACACGCTCATTTCAACTATCAGTAATACTAAAGAAAGGTCAAAGTCTAATAACAAATTACAATCGATCGTCTTTTATAATTTTTTTCAACAACAAAAACTTAACATCAGGTTCAACACTGGCAATCGATTCTTTTTTATTTGGTTAATAAAAGCGATTGCATAATATAAAAACAAACAAACCATAAAAGTAAACAATAGTGTTAATCATTTCGATCTTACATTTTAATGTAATATTTCTGGTAAGTTGTACTATGTAGTACTGGAATAAGAGAAAATAATAAAAGAAATGCAATAACTGTTCAAAAGAGCATGGAATAACCATGGTGACTGCATTTCGAACCATAATTTTGAATAAAAGTGTGAATAGATGATTTTTTGGATATTTACTGTCAGCTGAATCAAAATGTACATGCAAAATTGCTTTAAAAATATTATTACGATAAAAAAAAACATTTGAATGCAGTTTTTTGGCAAAAAAAAAATTAAGTAGGGTATTTTCAAAACATTTTTTTACGAAAAATACTTCTATAATAATAATAATTTGTATATACATACATAGGACCTCCACACCGGGAATGAACTAGGATTTTTGAAAAATTCACAATATTTTAAGAGTTACGACGCATTGAAGTAATAACGAGTGTTTTTGTTAAAATTTCTCTACTTTGATATAATAAAATATGAATAAATCCACTTATAAATTTTGTGTTTAAAAAATCTTAGTTCAACCCCAGTATAGAAATCCTAAATATGTATACGTAAAACATTATAGAAGCATTTTTCATAAAAGAAGAATGTTTTGAAAATAAATGATTTTTTCTTTATTTTTGCCGAAAAAAATTGCATTCAATTTTTTTTTTTTTTAATAATATTCTTAAAGCAATTCTATATGCATGTTCTAATTCAACTGACACTTAATTTCAAAAATTTATTTATACGTTTTTCCAAAATCCTTAAGCATTTTTTTAAAATAGAAATTTCAGTAAAAGAACTTATGAATATAAACCAGAAAAACATAATTAAAACGAAGTCAAATAAAAAGAAAATAAATTTAAAAAAAAGAATGCAACCATTTTTTATAAAAAAAAAGTTTTCCCATCAGAACATAATACATAAATTAATGAGAAGTAATTATTTAACGACGTTTCTAATAAATGCTATTTTTATAAAATCCTAAAAAAAACGTTTTTAATACTTAAGTATACCGATGTGTAGTATAGAATGCATTTTAAACTAATCTACAAATCACACTTAAAATAAAACTCTCGAGAACCTCAAAACAAAATTAAACTTTGCAACTGAAGTCGAGAAAGAAACATTGAAAACAATTTTTAAAATAATGATATAACAATAATCTGAAAATTATCATTCACTTTGAAAAGTGGATTTAATATCAATAACTTTTTACGCTTATTACTGTGATTTTTCTTGCACGTGGAAAATATCAAAATCTGTCATTTCACAAAATACAATGAAGTTCTCCAAACTGCAATAACTGATTCGTTACAACTTAATTTTTTTACAGCAAAAAAAAAAAATTCAATGATATTTAAAGATTGCGCGCAAAAAACAAGACAATCCTCATTTTTTTTTTTTTTTTTTTTTTTTTGCGATCTGTCAAACTCGGCAAGATTGACAGCATAACATTCATATCAATATCAAACGCGAGATTTCTCGCTCTAATCTCATTTTATTAATCTCAACTCTACTAAAGAAGGAAAATTGCCATAGATAAAAAAGAAAAGCGTTAACACATTAATAATAAGAGAAAGAATCAATTCATAACTGCATCAAAGACATTTCTCGCCTTACATATAATTCCACACATTACATAAAAACCGATACAAGGAAACAACAAAAAGAATATTCTAACTTTATACTATCGTCTGCTAAAAGAAACAAAAAAACTTCTAAAAAGCGGATTTGAATAACAAAGTTAAAAAAGAACGTGGATCGTTTTATTCGATTTCTAGCGTATCGTTTTTGCGCGGACAAGGTCGCAGAGGTGTTGTTTAGAGCGTCACGCTGCCATGGCTACGAGGAGAGAAGGGAGGGATCTACCGCAATGCGTTCAAAGAAAAAAGAAAAATTACTCACCTGGGTCGGCGTCCGGTGGGGTGCGCTGGCGAACACTGCGGGAGGCAGGAATCGAACAACTAACAAAGGGTGCGCGCGATGGCGTTCTCAATGCACCCTTCTCCGAAGATATTCTGTCGGTGTTGGTTCTACTCGCCGGACATCGATCCCTATTGCGCATGTGCGCAGTTCCATTCGTGTGGGGGCTGCTCCGCACCGGCGCGACCTGCAACGGAACTTTCGCTCGCCATCCGTGGGAAATGCGCAATTGAAAGTTGGTTAAGGTTTTCGCCGCTCGGAGGATACTGTATTGGTCAACACCGGACCAGTGGGTCAAGGTGTCATCATGAAAGCTGCTCCTACTTAAAAAAAATTGTTTACTTTTGTTTGCAAGAAAGCTCATAAAAGATTTCCTAACGGATGAAAATTTTCTCCTCAATTGAAACCAAAATATTTCATTTTTAAATAGGAAGGAGGTTAAAAGTAAGTTTTGCACCTTACACAGGGGTCAGTAAACCACGGCTCTTTGCATAGACGGTTGAGGCTCTCCAGACTTACCTCTACGTATTCTTAAAAAAGCGCGTCTGCTAAGCAATCTCTGTTTTTCTTTTATAATCATCTATTGAAATAATTTACACCTAATATAAATGTCGCATGAAAATGATGAAATTAGGACTTTTCATCGAATCCCCTAAGAGAGATTGACGCAAAATAACGTCTCTGAGGTCATTTCCCTTAGATAAGTAAGTGATTCGGATCAAATCCTCGAACTGTTTTAGTGAAGTGAACAAGTCAACCATTTTTTAAAGATGTGGGGTTGATATTTAGGGGATCGATAGTACTACCTGTATGGCTAGGAAGTACAAGGACTGCCCCCCCAGGTGTCTCCCTCCCCCATCCCTTAGGGATTTCACGTCATCCCTAAGGGATTGGATCAAATTGACGGTAGGAGATGTTGAAAGTAACATCTCTTCAAAGGTCATTTCCATGATGAAAGTAAGTGATTTTATCAAACCCTGAACTGTTTCAGTGAAATGATGAAATGAAGTTAGTCAGGATTTGCATTGACAAAATGCTCTCCGAGTTGCAGACACCTGGGAGGGGGGAGTCGAGTCCCTTGTGCTTCCTAACCATGCAGGTAGTGCCCTATCGATCCCTAAATATCGACCCACATCTTTAAAAAATTGGGGGGCTGTGGTAGCCCAGTGGTCAAGGGGTATCTGATCATGGCAGGCATGCCATGAGTTCGAAACTTAATACCACTACGAGATCCACCGTGTAGGGCAGCGATGCATGTTAAATCTGTCCAAGAGATGAAACGTCTTCCCGTTGGTGTGGTGTGGTAGTTAGGAGAAGGGTGCCAGCTCCGGGTGTCGTCCACGTCACTTGACCACGGTTCAAAATGACGTGGTCCGTCGCCAAAAGCCCTCATGTGGCTGAAGACAGTACGACGTTAATATTCACTCACTCACTTAAAAAAATGGACTGACTTATTCATTTCATCATTTCACTAAAACAGTTTTACGTGCGATTGTTTGATCAAATCACTTACTTTCATCAGGAAATGACATAAAGAGAGAGGGATTATTTTAACATATCTTGCATGAATTGATCATCTCCACTCTACGGATTCGATAAGAAGCCTAATTTCATCATTTTCCTTGTTACGGAGCTTCAGATACAATAATACCCACCCGAACTTACGCGATAGTTGGGTTTGAGTGATAACCGCGT